>JBBMOE010000020.1:6417078-6564578 GCA_037975065.1 Chaetodon trifasciatus | reverse complement strand
GGGAAAGATGTGCAATGCTCCAGAAACACCTGTTTGGATCATTCCACAGGTAAACAGACTCATCGGTAACAGGTGATAGTATCATGATTGGGTATGAAAGGGGCGTCCTGGAAAGACTCAGTTGTTCACTAGCAAAAAGATCACTACATGGGCTCAGGGACACTTTTGTCGGTGAACATGTTTGTTTGCAAATGATTACATTATGTTTGTTGTTTTACACAGCTCCCAAACTTTTTTTGAATCAGGGTTGCATAGGATAAAAGGCAGCTGCACTTTTTTTGTTTTTTATGTTTCTCTTTCTTTGGCCACGTACCCATGACAGCAGTCACAACAGAGTTATCAGATTCATGTGAAATAAACATCTCGGATGAAGAGGTGAAATGTCTTCAACACCAAACCAGCCTGTTCTGTTGCCTTCAGTCGCACTACTTCTGGGTTTGCATAGAAGAGAAGTGCTGCTTTGATGATGGTCCGTTGAAGGATTTATAGTGTATAGTGTACCTGGCAGAGTCCACGAGACTCTATTTGATTTCAATCCACCTGGAACACAAAGTGACATTTGAAGGTGGGAGCTAAAGCATTCATCCGAGATGGGAATGGTGGCAGACTGGGTTTGACTGCTTAGATTAAAGCCTTACTTTGTTGGTGAGGGTTTAGAAATGTGAAAGCAAGGCAGCCGTGTGAGAAACATCAATGTGTTTTTGTCTCACAGCTTCAGGCTGAGACTCGACTGGAATCCAAATAAAATAGGCTCACTTCAATGGACTGAAGAGGATAAATTTGGTTTCTTGTTCTCATTCCCTGTGATTGATGCCTTCCACACAAAGAGACTAAAAGTATAGAAAACCTAGCAGCCTGCAGTTTTTCTAAAATGTCCCCACGTTAAGAAATTTCCTTTTCTCTGCTTAACTGCAGCTGGACAAGCTTTTCCATCTTTCCCTGAATATCTCACCTCCTTTAGGGGGAAGCCCTGTGCTAAAGTCTAAATTTGGGTCAGACATTTGTACATGCTGTCCAGTAGACTGCAGAGGTGCTGAGGCATTGAACTCCTGAATATTTCAGCCACTCAAATGAAAGCCACCCGAGCAGAACTAAGCACCAGATCCTCTCACTGGGAAAGGTCGTGCTACAGTGACTTCTGACCAGCAGGAAGTCTGTTTATTCACACACAAGTCTGGTTCTCTGTCTGTGAGGAGCGTTTTAGTGTCAGGGACGCTTCACTCTACTAATGACATAATGGCCTCCATCACTTGATTGATGAGTTGAAAAGTTTCAGATAGACATCGTTTTGGTTTTTAGCAAAACAGCCACTGTTTTTTTTGGCAATTTGTATCTGAAACATAGAAAGAGCCCAGCAGAGGAGAAAGGATGCAGCGGTTGTGGTGTTGTAAGGGTTGCATCAGACCTCTACTCTACAGAGTTTATCGGTGGAGGGAAGCTGACTCTTAAAATTTGTCATCAATTCTTCATTTTCCTTTTTTAATAGGGCCATCGATAACCCAAAGTTGTAGCAGCCTTGATAAATGGTGTTTGTGTATCAGGACCTGCTGTATGTGCAGGGTTTAGATATAATAACAGCAACAGCTGTTGAGTACAGTGTAATCCAATACAACAGCACTGCAGAGTTCAGCCTTAACATGGAGTAAAATCAATCTCTCTGATTCAGTCTCAATTAAAAACGTTACACATAAATACTATACATACAAAGTCCACTATGGTCTTATATTCTGTTACATCGTCCAGGTGGAGCTCTTACTGTGTCCGATCCCTGCATGTAAGTGAAGGTAAGGTGACTTTGATGTTTCTGCGTCTTTTTGGGCCGTTAACATTTTGAACCTGTTACCTGTACTTACCTGTAGTTTCAGTCAATCTGTTGGTCAAACGTTTTGGTCCAGACCTATTGGATGCATGAACATTAAATTTTGTACACACATTCATGGTCCCCAGAGTTGGAAGCCGACTTTCCCTGACTTTATCTCTGCCGCCTTAAGGTTGACATTTTTGGTTTTTGATGAGATATCCTGATGACTCTCGATTGGATTGCTATAAAATCTGGCTCAGGTAACCATGATGATCCCCTGACTTCTCATCTTGCTCTATCATCAGGTAAAAGGTGTAGGATGAAATACACTCTCCATCAGCCTTAGCTGCACTTTGTACTTAGTGCTAAATTTCAAATGTTAGCATGCTAACATGCTAAACTAAGATGGTTAACAGTGCAAACATTTCTGCTTTACATCAACATGTTAGCATTGTCATTGTGAGCATTTTAGCACGCTAACATTTGTATTTGTCTTAGTGCAGCCTCAGAGCTGCTGCATGGCTGTAAACTCTCATTTCTGCCTGTTTCTGGCTGTCGGCACATAAACTCCTCACAAACAGTATCGTCAAAAGGCAAACGTTGGACCATGCATGGTAACATTTATTCCAGACATGCAAAATGTACACCACACATATGAAAACTGGCACATACAGTATACTGGAAAGGAAACAGTAGTAAATAGGAATGAGATGAAGGTTTGAACTGTTTTAGTGACAGAGCAGAGCTTATAGATAAGACAGTTGGCTCTTAAATACCACTTTCAGAGATGGAACATTTGTTTTCTGCAGAGATAACACATATGTTGCCATTTTGGCAACATTGTGATATGATATCTTTTTTCATTAGTTTGGTGGTAAACATGGGGATTCTTTGGATTTTGCTGCTTCCAGATGTTATGTACAACGATGGATTGGAATGGAGTCGATTAAAAACCCATTTTGCACAAAACATTGTGCTATATAGTGTTGATGCTTGACATGACTGCAGTGGTTACATCGATGATGTCCAGTTTAGGACTTTGAAGAGTCACTTTCGCTGCATAGTCTGATAAATTTAATCATTCATCAGTTGTAATTAGCTGGTGTTTCTCTTGTTTCACTCGTATGAGCCCTTAAATAAACAACCACTGGAACTCAACAAATGGCATCACTTTTTATCTCTTGAAAAGGACTTTGTCCAATGATTCCTGATTAAAATTGCACAAAATGAAAGAAAAATGCATAAATGCCCCCAAAAAAGCTGTGGATTTAAACAACGCTACATGGTCTTATAGTGATGTCACCTGTGCTTGTAGCATAAGCCTGTAATGTGTCAATACAACAGTCCTGTGTCGTCACAGGAGATTTAATGCAGTGACTTTCTCATGAAGTGACAAATACAGTCTGTCGTGCTTGGATTTGAAAGAAATAAAGATTATTTGAATGCCATTTGTTGTTACTCAGTCAACTCGTAGGCCTGTTCATTTACCAAAAAAAAAAATGTGTGTGTAAGACTGTTTTTTGTCCCAAAGCATGCGTACACATTGCATATATATTTTCCCATATAAATACATTTCATATCAATACAAGGAGTGAAAAAAACATTCAGTGAAACAGTGGCATTTAACAGTTCATGTATAACAATGTAAGACTGGAAAATGGAGTTTAAGGAGACAAGATGAGGGAGCAGAGACAAAACTGAGGGACAGCAGCCACTGAATCAGGTTTGGTGGTAAAGACTTAGAGGAGGTGAAAGGAAAAGAAGGAATTGAAAGATGGTGTGAGGTTTGGCATGCCTTTCAGTCTCCGCCAGAGCAGGCAAGGAGATTTAAAGGGTGGCGTTGGATGGTTAAATCACAGTCCTCACACATTCTACAGTGGCTGGACTCACATAAGTACACAAATCACTCTTCAATGTGCAAACCTGTTCGCCTCTCTGACTCCTTTACAAGAAAAGAGACAACTAATAACAGTCAAAACGAAGGCAGAAGTTTGGTTATCTACATTCAAGCATGCAGTTGGTCTCACATTTTTTTTTGGGTCCAAAAATAAATAACAAAAATTAAAAATGTGTTCCCTGCCCCCTTTTTCACAAACCCTTGAATTTCCACTGATAATCCAAATGCCGACAGAGCAGCCATTGTGACAGTCTTAACAAACCCAGCACCGCTTGGCATACAAACATTTTTAGAAAATGTACATCTATATATATTGATATATCCATATTTCAAATATATTTGTAGCTGTATATGCTTTGAATGCAAGAGGTTCACTAAGGAATATGTGATTATATGCAGCTGTCCAACGTTTGAAGTCCAAACCCAGAATCGCTTTTTTCAAAGGAGCCTCAACCCAGACACAGAAAAGGTCTATTGTCCTCGTACGTAGATCAGTCTCTTCATTAAGAGTCCATTATTCCACAAGGAAACGTTTAGGAGTCCCCCCGACCACACACAAATCTGCATTTTCTTTTTCCTCCGTTTGAACCTGAACAATTCTACATCAGGTTTTTCATTATTTTGTCAAGCAAATGTTACTGGATTCTAATGCATGCATCTCTGAATGATTTTTCGTCGGTTTACTTGCTGCAGTACCCACTTTTTTTTTCTTTTTTTTTGCATTCTGAGGGTTTTGATGATGTAATTACCGTACGGCATGAAGATAGGAACTGTATTAATCTATTTTTTGGAATGGGTTTTTTTTTCCCCTGTTGCATCCGTGGTTTGGCTTTCACGGCTCACTGTCTTCCCTTGGGTCCTCCGTGTCACTTGCTTACTGTAAAAGAAAGAAGTACAGCATCGTCAGAGAAAGTCAAGCCCGACCCAAAGACAGCTTCATTATTTTGACTAGTGTAGCTCAAGTGTCGAAGGCTGTGAGTAGCCGCCCGTGCCCGTGCTGCACAGTCAGCCCCCTACCCTCGCTGCAGTGCTAAATCAGTATACACACACACACACACACACACACACACACACACACACACACACACACACACACACACAAGGCTTGGAAATGTGCTGAGTTTGGACATAGAAAAACACACATCTCATGCTTGTGTGGTAGTGTCATATATCACCCTGTAATCGTAATGCAGTAGGTATTCTTTGTTGTTGGAACACTTAACTCTGTGTGTGTCTGTGAGTGGACACACACACACACACACACACACACACACACACACACACACACACACACACACACACCCACCATACATTTTCAAACGTTTCTCCCTTTGCAAATTCATTAGCTATACTGTAAATACATAAATCATTTGATGCATCGCACACTGGAGGCTTCACCATAATCCCATAATTGCATTTGGAAATTTGTCCTTCATTTGGACTTTCTGTACCTGAAACTGAGACGTAGACTACGATGATGACAACGCCCAGGATGATGGAGACGATACTGAGCAGACGAGCCAGGCGTCCCAGCCTCCTGGCCCCGTCAATATCACCCACCTGGAGACTGTTTCTGGACTGGGGACACACAGAAGCACAGAGTATTACCAAGAGAAATATTTGACTGATGAGGTTAAGCAAAGATACAAGAGTACTATACAAGTGTAAGTGAAACCACAGCACAGTAGGGCCATATTTTTCAGTTGTAGTGGACAATCAAAGCAGTTAAGACCGGAAGTAAATGCACTACCAGGAGTACAGGATGATAACACTCAGTGTAAATGGTTACATAATCCAGGAGTCATACGAGTCATTCCTCAAAAGTAAAACCAAAATAGGTTATTAGTACTTTTTCAACAGAGATAAATAAGGAAGGTAGCTGCATTCTAGTTGAAGGGATGATAGATCACAAAGATGTGACTTTATTTAATGCATATATTAAATATTGACATTATATTTCCATGAAAAAGCAAACTCCTCTTATGCAGCCTCTTGTAGCCAAAATGAGACACAGACATTTTTTTTCCCCCTCACATGTTCTTAGGTCATAAACCCACCACACCGATTCAGCTGCACAATTTATATCTGGTTAAACTGTCTGTAAACAGTCTGTCTGTGTTCACATTTCACACATCCACAGTGGCTTTCAATCAGTCACCAGTGAGCCTCAATTTATCAAAACAAGCCACCAGTAACAAAGAAAACCTCTACATTTCCATGAATCAGCAGTAATCACGTTGAAACTATCAGCATCAGCAACATAAAAGCAGCACCACAAACTTAAGGGATGTACAGTTTGGGTTCTCTGTACAGAACCCAGAGGAAGTTCCCTCCTCGGTACAGAGGCTCGACTCCCTCCAGCAGCTCTCTGAGAGTTACACTTTAAAATATTTATCAGGTGGCTTTCCGTAAATCAACAGACAAGTTATTTTAAAGGGGAAGCGACACACATGCGGTACAGTAATGCTGACGTCTCTGCTGGGTCCCGTAGAGTCCCGTAAATTAAATGACAACAATAATTTATTCCCAGCTGTGGAGGGTGAGATTGTCGATTTCAGACTGGCAGATCGGGACTGATGGAGGGATGTGACTGGCAGAGCCAGCTGGACGGAGTCGGTCAGCGCAGCTGTGTGAATGGGTTGTAGATCAACTTAACGTTTTATGTATATTGCTTTATGTTTGCTGCAGATATGGAGACAGCGTGATTTATGAGTAAGTGTGCGAGGCATGACAGATGGATCCTCAGTCCTTGTGCAATGCTTTCACACGTGAGAGTCCCAAAACCACAAATCTCATTCAATGTCACTATCTTCTAGTTACCCGTGGTTTGTGTTTCATTTTGACTGCTTGTCTGTGACACTGTTAAACGCACACCACTGTGTGTGACACATACACACACACACACAAGGCCTGGTTCTTGTCATCTCGTCATTGATTTTGTCGTTAATTGATTTTGTCAGCTGTTTCACAAAATAACTGAACCGTTTTAATACATGAAACAATATCATTCATGTTTATATACCCCAACCCTATGTTGGCAAGAGAAACATAAAGACAAAGTCCTGTCTTTGTCTTCAAATAGACTGACTAGGTGAAACATATATGTGATATAATGGGCAAAAAAGAATAAACATGCCCCTTGGTATCAGGTTCAAGATTAAAATAGGCCACCAGGAAGCCTCTATTTGATTAACCAAGTGCAGCATTAGTGCTCAGAAACACATACCATACTAACAATGCGTGACCGGTTCTGAGCTTAACACAAACGTGGTGTGACAGCAAATGACCAAACATAGTTGTGTTTCTTTCCGCACTCGATAAGAATTACAGGTTGTGCTGAGGTAAGGAACAACAACACTGGAGAGCTGGAAAAACAGGGCTTCGCCTGATGAATTCCACTTCCTGCTGTCTCGCTCCGGTTGTGTGCCTCTATTCATCCATCACGCTGAGGGAAAACATTGCAGTCTGGTGGTGGTGTGATGGTGTTGATTGCGCTTGCATGGCACTGACTGAGCCCCTTTATAATGAATATTTGAGTGCTACAGGACATCTGACCATCCTTTTATGCCAGCAGTGCCCGCATCTATCAGGGTTAATGCACCAAACCTGTCCAGCAATGCTTTCCCGAACAAAGCAGTGATATCAGCTTAAGCAGCAGCCTCATACACTCACTGCATGTCAATCCAGAGCTCCTCAGGCTCTGTGCGCTACACCAGCTGGTGTGTCAGCCTGGACCAGCATCCCCATGGGGTGGTTTTTACTACTTTTTGGGTCCATGCCCCGATAACCTGAGACTGTTCAGAGGTCAGACTAAACCGAGGGCTACAGCCAAGAGAGAAGCTGAGGAGATAAACTTGTGTCCTAAATTCAAACCACCCGTGCAATAAGTAAGGCTATGTGCTTGCTCTTATGCCTGATGAAAGTTTTACGAGCTGTCCGTGGTGCTGAATGTGTCTTTATAAACCAGTGTGCAGTACAGTGACCTCTCGCTCCTCTCATCTATTTTGAATCACAAAGCTATATTTTTATAGGGCGTGTTTCTCGATAAAGATAGAGTGGTGTTAAATGGAACAATCACTATCCAAAATGAATATATTAAGGACAAAATATGGCCTGTTAAAGCCGGATCAGCAAAGACACTGTTGTCTAATAATTTACCTCCTACCCCTCAATGAGTGTCTCTTTAATTTAACTATTGTGAGAAGAATCATACCAAAGACAACACAGAGGGAGAGGTGTAATTAGATGTCATTAGAAAGAATGTGACATGGAGGGGGGGCGAGTTACTTCACTCACTCAGTTGACACTCAGGGTGCAGAGTTGGGGTTGCCTCAGTATGAGATAAGATTACACTGCAGGGAGTGAGAGAGAGCTCTCCCTCCATCCTCCCTAATCTCCTACTGGTGACTTCATCCTCTCACTCCCATGAGCCTCTCTGTCTCCAGGCTGTCTCTGGTGTAGTCAGATCCCACTGTGCAATTGGTGCAGGTGAGTGGGGGCAGCGCAACCCTGGGGTGTTCCCCTGAACCAGCACACTAATGAGCAATAAGCACACTGATGTTACAATCTGGTTGTGAAAATGGTAAATGTAATGTATGCAGCCTAATCTCTAAGAAGCACATGTAAGAGGATTTGTCATGTGTTGTGGCAAGTAGTCTCTTTTCAAAAACAAAGGTAAGACAAAACAATGTCATTGAAGGAAAGGCCTGCTTAAAATTTCAACCTTTCAAGTCGACTTTCTTTGTGACTTAACCCCGAACAGCAAAATCAATGCACGTGTCAATCTGGGCTCCTCACAGCAAAATAAGAGATCTTTTTTTTCTCACTCACACGCACACTTCAGCTTCTCACTTCCAGGCCTGCAATGTGAAGCTATGGTCCAAACACAGTCTCAGTGGAGCCCGTATTGATCCGGACTCACATCACAGAGAACAGCAGCATCAGCACCTTAAATCAATGGCGGCCTCTTTCAGAAAACACAGCCTATTCAGCCCGCTTAGTGAGAAAACATTAATGAAAAGAAGGCTAGGTTTTAAAAAATATGTTATACGTATATATATATATATATATATATATCCATCCATCAAAGACAAAGAATAGAAAGAAATAATGACAGGCTTTTATGTTAGCGTCCTTGTTTAATACACCGAGCCTTTTTTAATGTTAGCCACGGGGCCTGCAAGAGATTTAGTTAGTGTTTGTGTATGTGTGTGTGTGTGTGTGTGTGTGTGTTTGTGGTTAGTGGGAGGCACCCTTTGCTTGGCTGATGTATGTCTGTATTGATTCACAGAGAGAGTCGGCCTGGTCATATTTGTTTTCTGAATGGGAAATTCTACCCTCAAAGTGACTTGTCCAGTCTTCATTTTGCTGCCAGTGTACACACCAGTGACACACACACACACACATACACACACACACACACACACACCCACCACTACTCTCTCTCTCTCTGTAGTGCATGTGTTCATCAGAGGAAGGTGGAGGCTAGTAAGTCAGTAAGTGCTCCCTTTCTCTCTTGTCATTAATAATGGAGGGCCAGCAGCAGCCTGGTGGAGAGGGGCAGTGCACAGCCAGGAACTAGTGGGTTTGATCAAATTTAATGTATTTAACTGCATTTACACCCATTGTTTCCTATACATCGTTCAGCTTTCATGCTTTTGATTTTATGTGGCCCTCTTAAAAATGTATTCCTCAGTCTGGTACAGAACTTATGAGCCTTAATTTAAAGACGTTTTTCAAATTCGAGGTTGAGGATGATTTATAATTTAGAAATCGTCATTTTTAAGCACATGAGAGAGAATAAGTCTGCTGGTCGGCCACTCTGTCTGCGAGTTTACACCACTTTGGTCTCGTTGTGTGTAAGGACCATCATAGCCTCTAGGGGCCGCTAACAGGGCTTTCAGATTCAGTTTTGTTATACCAGAATCTCCATTAAAAATTTCAAACCACTCAGTGTGGTCAGATGATCAAATCTGTCAGACCCGCGATGGCAAAGCTCTCATTCTTGGAGCTATAAAATGCATTCTAGCTGCTGCTGCAGCTCATAAATTTTAATTGTATTTATATCTAGGTTGGCTTGTGAACTGGAAACACAGCTCAAATAGCCTAACGTAGCGCCACAAAAACACAAGGCCATAATGGTGTATGCCTTATTCCATTTAGCGGGTCAGTAATGAGTGAATTTCACAATTTAGTTCATAGCACAGTACACTGTTATCAAGATTAACAGGGCATGCAGCTATTAGTAATGTGTTTGTCACAGGAAAATTACATTATCACATACTGTACGTCAACAAAGTAGCCATCCTGTCCAGAATGGGGGAAACACATTTGTAACTAAATAGGTATCAGACTGATACAGGAAAAGGAAACACTAATGACCAATCAGGAGAAGGTTTGTTCTGATCCATCAGAGGATTTAAAGTGATGAGCAGACAATGAGAGTCCAATTACAACACTGAATGCATTTATAGTTCCTCTTGCGTCAATGTGATGTAAAACTAAATTTGGACAAAACAAATTATGAAGAAAAACTGCAAAAACTGCAGTTCCTCTAATGACCACTTGAAGCTTGCTCGAAAAGTGAGTCAATTCCCATAGACCTCCATATTAAAATACCCATATTTAGCCTGGTACAAAGAAGGGTTTTGCTTGTTTTAGCTCATTTCCCCGTTCATGACAAAAGTACAATGGTGAATTTTTATATAACTTGTGAGTCAAATAATATTAAGGTTTAAAGTTATGCATAATTACAGACAGGGCTGCTTTGAGTGACAGCTAACCCCTAAGTTTCTGCAACCAGGCTTCATTCGGCCTGCCTCAGCTCCACCCACACACCACCTCTTTGCCCATTGTTGGATTAACCAAGAGTTTGGTGGTCTATTATTTTAACAAGACGAGTACACAGTCATGCTAGCGACCCTTTGAGGCTACACTTCGGCACAGCAGTGCTTTGAGTTAAATGCTAACATGCTAATGTTAAGCAGGTTGAATTTTTAACATGACCCTTATCTTGATTTAGCATGTTAGCCTGCAAACATTTGCTAATTAGCACTAAATAGGTATAAACAGGTAAACAGATATTTACAGGTATTTAATCTAATACTAATACTAGATAAATTTAGTTTAGTTGTTAGTCAACAAACTGAGGCAATATCTGGCAATAAATACATATTTTGTTGGGATACTATTACATTTCACTCAATGCTAATAACAAAGCTCTTTCTTATAGGATTTGAAGCTTTCTGACTTTGGAGGCTTCTGGTGCATCAAAAAAGCCCCTACAGTCTATAGCTGACAGCACCCCTCCCCCATTCCTGTGGGTGGTGCTCTAATGTCATCAGTCCACCCACATGACAGCGTTAGCTCCCCATGTGTTCTGCTTTATCCACTCTGGAATGATAAGATCAGCCATTACACAGCTTTAACATAGCAAATAATACATACATCTGTTTTCTAATATAATATGAGCTGTCTCTGGTTTTCTCTCTGATAGGCTTCATACTATTGGCAACAAGACTATGAAGTGCTCTCCCAGTATGTCTGCAGTATTAGACTGCTAATAAGAAGTCATTTACCTACGCACACACACATACACACTCATCCATCCAGTGCAGCACTGCGAGTCCATATTTCACAGGCAAATGTGCTGAGCGTGCAATAACGCTCCTGCAGTTTGGACCTTCCCATTACTGGGATAGGTTGATCAGGGCAGTAAAAACCTCTGCCTCTCCAATCCCCATAATTGACTGCACATCTTCCGTGTTTGCCAGCCACAAGCCGTCCCCTCCAGAGCATCAGTCAGAGATCTGTGGCGGCAGCCAGCTGGAAGTTGGCTTTTAGGTGGTCCTGCTGCTGGAAGTGGTGGAGGATGATGATGGATGTAACGTTCGGCGGTTTGGTTGTTAGCAATGCACCTAACTGCCAGTACAGAAAGATGCTAACTGTCTTACAAGGCTAAATGAGACCTCAACGGCTTGTACTTAATTATAGCTCATTTTGGTCGTTTACAGGCTTAAGACACAGAGACCTGCGTTGTTGTCTGACGTCTCGTGTCTGTAAGCACCACAGTAAAAGGGATCATGTGACAGTGTGACTTGTGCAGGCCGTATTTTAAAACCAGTTTGGTCGAGGTCAAAGCTGCATAAACTGATTTTTTCTTCTGCAATTTCAGTGTTCATGTCTTAACTCTTTTGGTCTCTACCAACTCCTGAGAGAAATATCTGGTCTTTCAGCTCTTCCATCGTGTCCTCTGGTTAGTTGATAACTTGGAAAGGGAGCTTAAAAAGGCTCTATAGAACTGCAAGGGATCTACAAGTGCCCCTTCTTCATATTAGACAGCCATTTAAGCAGTTTTCAACATAAATAATATTGCTTGCTAATATGCTCAGGCAATTCCAAACTCATCAAGAGTTTGGGCTGTTTCCTCTGAGCTCTCCTCAAGAAGACCATTTCACCATCAGTTGAGCAGTTTCTTTTCCTTCTGTTCAACTTTCCAGAGGTGTCCATTTCACATGGGCGCGGAGAATATTAGCACTTAGTAGTGTCTGAGTCTCGGGCTGCATATCGTGTGGTATCAACCACATTACTTTTGATTCGTTTGCTCAAAGCGACCGTTGTAAACCTCTGTTTTCCTGCTCTGACTCACTTGCACTTATCTGACATCACTGTGGTATCTGATTCAATTCCTTTCTAATCCAGTGATTGGAACTACTTTATAGCCATTTTCTGTTTCTCTCACACCCATCTGCCCTTGTAGCGAATGATGTTTTGATCTCCTTTGCTTGGCCCGTATCCCCTTTCCTTACACCCAGGATGGGAGAGGATGTTGATCGCTGCCACAGAGTTGGCTAACTGCTGCAATCTGCCCTCTGCAGAGAAACTAAATTGACTTCTCTCGCCTTCTATTGAGTTAGTGGCCAGCTCCGGTTTCTCCCTCCTTCACTTTTCTTTGTCCTGCCCTCTGTCAAAGCCTCTCCCACTCACTCTCACACTCACACACACACATACACACACTCTCTGTGCCATTAGCAAGCGGCTGACTTGTGAATGTCAGTGGGTTCATGATGATGGCTCGGGGAAGTACAGGCCGTCTCGTGGATACTGCCTGATATTCCCTTTGGTGTGTAGTGCCCACAGGAGTGATATTACAGAACTAATGGCTTTGCTGCATTGCCTTTGCCTTGTTTCTCTGTAGATCTGAGTGTTGGCTGCTGTACAGTGTCAGAAGTAAAGTGCACTAAAAAAAAAAAAAACACAAATGGCTGTACCACCAGCAGCACAGCTGCCATCAGCCACCTGGAGTTAAACTCAGACACAGAGTTAGCACTGGTGCTGCTAAAAGACTCCTGGTAGAATACTACCAGGTACTTAATGCAAAGGTCAGCCAAAAGCCATATTTATCTGTACTGCTCAGTTACAGTAGAGTCCCTTCTCTGCCTGTGTTTGCACGTAACAAGACACTTTTGTTTGGATTCAGCCTGTTTCACTGCTAAACACAAAAAAGGTTTTTTCACCTGAATCTGGTGCTCAAGCTTTTTATTGGTCATTTTATTCCATTTCTGCTTAATATCGCCCCCTAAATCCTACACACTGGACCTTTAACTACATATCTCATGATGACAACAGTCAGTATTTAAGAAACTCCCTGGAGACGTGTCGCTGCCTCTCTCCAGCCCCTCACAGTGACGGTGGCACACCCTGATTTGGCTCTATTAGTTTGTCTCTGACCACAAACCAGCCTGGCTTTGTGCAGTGTGATTTCTCCTTAAATGTTTTAAATGAAACTAAATTCATTTCCTTGAGTGAATCAATTATAAATATGGCGAGTTTTGAAAGGAAAGTCTTGCTAACAGACACTAATTTGCCAATTTCTTCACACATATTCACACCTTCACTGCGTCGCGTTTACAAGCCTTAAATGTGTTAATGGTCCGCTTGTCTCATTGCAGACTTAATATGACTTGAATATAGATACTGAAACGGATAAAGCAACCAAACTTTAAAAGACAAACCACGTTCTGGACATTCGATTTTTGCCACCAGCAGTGTCAGTCTGCTAAAGAGCTTTACGCTGAAGATTAAGACAATTACAAATTAAAAGGTGCAGGACTGGAGACAATCCTGCTGTGTCATGTTATGCTAATGTGCGTCTGTGTAACGAGATATTTTTCACACACATGGTGCAGTACATAATGTTACATAACGACAAATACCTTATTGATCGCCAGGCCTGAAGTTAGGACTGTACTGAAGTAAACATTGAGCCAAATGCATTCGCAGTTCTTATCTCATGAAACATAACATATTGTTATTTCGCATATTGACTTTGTGAATTTCCAAGCTCAGTTTTTCCACATCTGAGTCCAGCTTGATGGAGGGGTGTGGAGATCTGACAGCTGGAAAGAGGCTGGGACAAATAAATCAGATGCCTTCAGCGGCTTTTGTAGGAGTTTCTCCTCGCGGGATGTTTTATTGGATCAACATGCACAAAGGTAATTTGAAGACAAAATATGGAGCTTTTATGCTAAGTGTAGAGGCTGGAACACCACTTTTTATTCATGTGTTTTCAGCTTTGCTGCAATATCACTGGCATAAGTTATAAGTGCTGTATATGTCTGCCAAAGTGAAGCGAGCGTCACAATCAAAGAGGTATAGCTGACTTCATCAACGCTGCACACTATTTTATTACAAAATTGTCAATATATCCACATCCATTACACATCTAATGAAACATAAACCCCTCAGTATCTCACTTTGTTAGCTCTAATTTTGCACTGGCTGATTGAAACAAGCTCTTCCTGCAAGCTTTCAATAACAACTTCAACTTCACTGCAGACCTCTCGCCGCTGCAGAGAGTGACAATAAGGATAAGGTCATGGTGGAGACCTGAATACAAGCCTTATCCACAGAGCCCTCACTCTGCTAAACAGCCTCGTCCTGCATTAGAAAAGAACGCAGTTAAAACAACCCAAAGAGCTGAAAGAACAATGGCCAAACATCAACGGGAGGAAAACACTGAAAATGAAGCCTATTCAGTACGATTGTTAAAATAAAAAAAATGCATAATACAGATAATTGTATAAAAAAGTTACTAAAAATAAGGAAAAGTCATCTCTGACGCAATGTTCACAGGAAATAATCTGCTCAAAATTCATCCAAATTTCTTGTTTTACACAAACTTCCTGCAGATATCGAGTTCACTATTTGGGTTAATCGAACAGGTGTTCTGTTGTGTTTCTGAATATAATGACAGTCAGTGTTGTCCATTTCCTAAAAGATAGAAAAGGGACCCCTTAGGGGAAAGTGTTGGTGTAGACTGACTGAGGACTGTGTCCACAGAAAACATTTATTGGGTGGAGAGCAGCAGCTTGTCAAGCATCTGTGGCTGCCTGGTGTGGCTTCAGTGTCTCAGCTGCATCTTGTATCAGCATTTCTCGCATCCTGAAACCGTCAGTGAGAGGATTAATCGAGTGTCAGCACCTCTAAACCGGAGCAACCAGCAGCTGAGCAGCAGGCCTGAGCACTGGGAGAGCTGATGGTGCACTGAGCACTCGGTGTGTGTGTGTGTGTGTGTGTGTGTGTGTGTGTGTGTGTGTGTGTGTGATATTCATAATTGATGGTTGCGTTTATCTGTTTTAGGTTACTGTTTATTGAATACGCTTGAATTTTGAACCGTCGGCAGGACTAATAAAGTAATCTTAAAATGTCACGCTGGGCTCTGTTAACTTGTGACGGCCACGAAGATGTTTTTTTTTTTGTAATTAAAAATGACCGATCAGTCCATTGATGTACTTCTTAATATCCAGATTTTTATGTGTTCAGGATGAATATTCCCCTCCCAAACAGTTTGATGACTGTCCTCTCACTGACTGATATTGCTCTTAGCAGTGTCACTCTCACTTTCTTCAAATATCAAAATCATATTTAGACAATAGTGGCTGCCAACAACTTAAGAAAACATTGAGTGCAGAAGGTAATAAAAGCATAATAGATAACTGTAGACTTATAGAATATTAGAAGTCATCTCACCTTAGATGTTGCGTTAGTTACACAAACTTGACATTTCTGAACCAGATTATGTTAATATTAAACATATTTTTCATTCTTTGACACAGTGCTTGACAGAGATATTACATGAATGTGCTTGTTTTCTGAGTTCATGAAGTTTGACCAACAGCATGAATACAAAATACAAAGTTTTCGACTTGAGATTCCTCCATCAGCTGACAGCTACATCTTTCTGAATGTCAGATTTAGACATGGGGCATCTACTGATGAATCCTTCTTCATCCACCCACCCACTCATCTCTCCCTCTCCACTTTTTGCTCCACAGTAGACTAGTTTAGCTCCTTTTTTAAAGTTTTGGGCCAATTTAGTAAAGTGACGCTCACCATGATGGAGTACACCAGTGCCACGATGCTGACGGGCCAGACTGGGCAGAAGCAGGACAAGATGACGAGGATGAGGTAATCCTTGGGTTTCGGGGTCTCCTGGACGGTAGCGTTCCCGGTGGAGGAGCGGCTCAGACTGACCTTGGACGGGGACAGGGGGGCGGCGGCGGCCAGCTGGCCGGCGGAGCCCGATCTCACAGCCACGCTGTGGCCGTTCTGGTCCGCCTCCAGGCCCTTGTCGCTGTCCATGTTGACCGTGAAGGAAGTGGACATCTTCATCCCATTCCCCCCGGGCTCGGTGGTCAGCGCCAGGAGTTTCTCCGTCTCCTGGGAGTCCACGGGCGGAGGGCCTCCTCCACCCTCACCCAAGTTGGACTTCAGGAAGTCGGTGTCCGTGTTGATGGCCATGTCCCAGTCTCACTTGTACCAAATCAGATTAGTAAAGTACTATATATAGAAAAAGAGTTACAACTGATCAAAAGCCAAGAGGCACCGGCATCCCATAATACAGCTGAATGCAAGTTTTCACAACTAATCTTTGAAGGTTTGACTGATGGAGGAGGGGATCACCAGCAGAGGTGTGGCGGCAGAGTAAAAGTCAGATGATCTGAAAGGTGATGTGCTTCAGAGAAGCTCGGCTGGAGTAGATCAAACCCCCTTAAAGAAAAGAATAAAGACTCCTGGAGATATCATCCCTCCTCCCCTTGAATCACTTTCCGTCACCTTCCTTCACATCCGCCGTTTGACTCATTTCCGAAGGGGGCTCGGATCAGACAACCTCCCCTCCCCTCGGCTGCATCCGAAGAGGACCGATTCAGTCAGAGCAGCTCCTTGATCCACTGCCACCACTTTGCCTTAAGTCTGTCTGTTCATTGAAAAGTAACCCAAACGCCTCTTTCTCCCTCTGAAAAGAAAGGGGGACGCAGGTGAGACGTCTCTGTCAGAGCTGAACACCAAACGAGCCACTTTCTCCCCCTCAGTGCCTCCGCGCCGCAGCACCACAGCGACTGTACTCAACTTGGGACCAGTATTATGTTTCTTCATTAAAACAGAGGACTTCCGGTAAGGAAACACAAAATAAAAGCTTCATTTGCCAACAAGGGGCTTTTGAACACCGACGTGGCAATAATGAACCCATATAATATATTCTATTTGACGTATATAATTATACGTATATATTTATATATATTTGTGTAAAAAAAAAAAAATTTAAAATTTATTAAAATGAATTCCACTGTATTTATTCTATTTTACATTTATTTTATATTGTTATTATTATATCAGTAGTATTTGTACATGTGCACAGCAGCATACAGTAAAATTGTTCACTCTTTTTTGCTTATTTTCAAGTCAACATATGCAAACTGAAAAAAACACTGAAATGAAATTACGCATAATTAATTGCTATTCATGTTGCCTGTATAGCCTGCTTGGCTTCAGGACATGTGGCTCAGACGGAGGAACGAGTTTGGCTGGTAATGACAGAGTTATGGTTGATAATCCACCTCCTTCTGTCCACAGGCCAAAGTGCCCTCAATCAAGACAGTGAGCCCCACATACCTCCCAGTCTAAGCTACTTGAACAGGGAAGACATATCTTTCTCTGAATGAAAGCATTTGTCAAATGAATGCATTTTATACGAAGGTGAAACAGAAAGAAATCTGTTTCAAAGCGTATTCTGCACATGAGGTACTTGTAAATAAACAAACATAATCATTTAGGAGTGAAAACAAAGGGTGAAGACCAAAAAAGTTCATAAAAAAATACAAAATCAAACACATTCATTGATTGCCTTCCTTCTAAAATCTGATATTTAGGAGTTTTTATTTTGAATGCGCCACAACCGTCCTTCCGGTATGAAATTGGCTTCCTCTGGCTAAATTGACAGATCTCATGTTGGAGCAGGGCAGTCTGGTGCGGAGCCCCCCCTCCTCCTCCCTTTCTTCTCCTCTTCTCAACATCAGCACCAGCGGTTTCTGGAGGAAAGCCAGCAGCGGATCGTGCTGCTATGCAGAATTTACTGTCGCCTCGTCGTGTTTTGGTCCGGGGCAATGCGCTCCTGTGCCCGACATCATAAATCAACTCTTTCTGAGTCCATTTTCTAAGCAGCACTGTGGTGATTCAGGTGTGAAGATTAGTAGAAGTGTTTTACTGGATCTGGAAAGAGATAAATCGCACACAGTCTGTAATGAGTCCTGTATTAAACCTCAGTTTTTAGTCTCCGTGTGTACTTGCCTCAGACTGTAAAACTGCATTAGTCACGATGGTTGTAGGCTGGATGCTATGGCTTTAATGTTTAATCACGACCATCCCTGTTTTTTTGTTTTTTGTTTTTTATCCCTTTGATCTGCTCCTATTGATTTTCCTCATCATTAGACTGGTGCATTAGCGTCAGCCTCATTTCCCAGAGTGACTGCTACACCACACTGTGACCTGTGGTACTGATGTGGGGGGATAGTGCAGCTAGTGATGAGCGGGGGATTCCCTGAATGAAACTGAGCCTCCACAGTGATGTCATAATGCTATTGATCGAATATTTTATCTCTTTGCACAAACATAAGTGCATTCAAATGTGTTTCAGGGCATGTATCAGTCCCCGCATTAAAGTGCCTCTGCTCCCTTGCATCTCTTTCTGCTCTCACTATCAAAGCTTTGCCCCTCCCCACTTTGTAACAGACACTCTGCAATAAGCTTTTTCAGGACGCACAAAGGAAAGAAGCAAACAGCCCAGATCATTTATTTTTACGAGCCCCCTGACTCTTCAGGAAAATGAGACCGAGCTACTCAGGGCTCAGGTTAGTTTCTCCAAGAGGGGTGTGCATGGAAGCAGGAGGATAATTGTGGTCAGAGCTCCACCTTGTGGAATATCAATGTGCTTACAGGACTTAGAGAAGTGACTTGGTTGTAATTTTATTTTATGGTACTAGAATTTACAAGTGACAACTAAACAGCTGCTAGTTCCAGCTGTGCAGTGTGACATCGACCTTCTCATCCAATTCTTGACAATGTGTGAATTTGCGATGTGTACCTTAAAACAAACTGTATTTATCATTATCATTGAAATCAATAATCTTAACATTTAGATACTACAGGCCTTGCTTAACATGGGTACATATTTAGAATAAATGTCAGACAAACAGCTCATTCAAACAAATTGATGATCCATCACATTTTATTTGGATGAAAAGTCCTTATTTAACTTGTAGATTGTCTCAATAACAGATTCCAACTTCCCTGATCTAATAAACTGACGTCATTTTATTGGACTTTCACACTCCTGAGAGAGACAGTGAGTGGTTAAAGGTAAAAGCATAGAGATTTGTGACTCTTCTTCAGCCCATCATTTCCCTGATTCCCTGACCTCTGCTGCACTCTCAGAACATGCCCTTGTACTTGTTCTTGTCCTCCTGGTTCTTCTCTTCCATGCGCATGTTAAGCACAGCCAGCTCCTTCTTGACGGCCTTCTTCATGCCAGGGTCCAGGTCCAGCACCCTGCTGAAGTCCTGCCGGGCCTCCGCCTCGTTCCACACTTCCACGTGGGCCTTGGCTCGCAGGAAGAAAGCTTTTACTGCACCTGCAGGACGTGATGCAGACAGAGACGTGTTTGACAGCAGACCTGGACATCTCTAAAGCATTCAATCAAGACAGGAACGTGTCTTTTCCAACTTAGCTCAGTTTAGATGTGCATCCATGAACACATACAAGTACAGACTGTGCATACTGAAGAACAGGCACCAGACCTTTTAGACTTTTATAGACATATGAAACATACATTTACAGCTACCATTAAAAACTGCGCACACACACACACACACACACACAGTGAAAACACACCCAGCTTGTTAAAGGCTGAATAAGCAGTGAGGCTGTATTGCTTACACAGCATGACAGTCTTTCATGCTTATATATCAACTGGCTAAAGAGTCATTATTTTAGCAAAGAAAACTTTTACTGCTTTAAAAATGTCTACGTAACCCCTCACTCCATCGTCCTATCAGTGTGTGCCGGTGCCAGACCTGGGTGCTGGTTGATAATGTCGCTGGTGTGTTCAATGACCTCGTAGTACTCCTCCATGCGCAGGAGACACTGGCAGTAGTTGAGTGTTAAGGTGTTGGCCATCTTCTCCAGCTTCAGCCACGGGACTTCCCAGGCTTTCTCCTAAGGGGGAAAGCAGTTCAGTCTGTTTCATAGAAGCAGATAAAATTCTGTTTTGGACCATTTCTTTGACGTGGTCACCTTCGTCTGAACATTCTTGATGCAGATGATGGCCTCTTTGTACTTTTGTGTGGCCAGTTGGTACTGTCCTTGTTTGTAGAGCTTGTTCCCCTGGCCGTGCAGCACAGGCACAGCCTTCAGCCTCTCCTCATCACTCATAGCCCACGTCTCCCTGTTGTACTCACTGGGCTGCTGCACCTGTCAATCATACACAGACATGCAGAAGTTTGTTTTTCAGTTTTCCACAACTTAGAGTATTTTAAATCATTGTAGCATTGAACTGTGCTGGTATGCTCAACCCCACTAATGTGTTACTTCTTTGCACATATCAGTGTGGATCTCTGTTCTGTCTCACCCTGATCAGCTCCAGGACAAAGTAGAGGGGTTTTGGTTCTTTCATCAGCTCGTCCAGGTCATCGTAGCCAAGGCTGTGGTAGGCAAACATGTTGGCCATACCACATGTGTGGATGTGCCAGTCGACTGGGTCTTTGCCCTCTGCAATGCGCCTCATACCCTTGGCCACAAGTGGATAAACGCCAGTGTGCTGGAGAGGAGAGGATCAGTAGAGTCAACATTTAAAATAGAATCAGTCTGATGCCTCACTGTCATGTAACTGCAGGCTTTGAAGTTCCTCAAATGAGCTCCATTGTTCATTGTCTATGGAGCAGCTCCTGGATTTGTGCATATATGACATCACTGCAGTCTGTTTTTGGCTTTTAAGCTTATGGAGAGACTAATTAAGGATCACAAATCAACCTTAAAATCCACTTTATTCCAGAAATAATTTTATTCATATAGCCCAATATCACAAAGCGAAGCAAACCAAAAACAAACTTCTTTAAAGATGTTGAAATAGAGTAAACCTCAGGAAAAGCAACAGAGGTATTTATAAAGTAATTTACATGTTGAAATGAACATTCCAAGCATAACAGAGAGGAATAGGTATTCAGCTTTTTGTTATTATGTTTTGTTTCTTTTAATCAGTGCATGAATGCATCTTATTCATTTTACATTAAATCAATCAAAGATTAATGCGATTTAAACCTAAATGCTTCGTTTCACATTATTTCCAGCCTATTTCCTCCCAGTTTAACATGCCGACTTCGCCCTCCACTGGATGTGAGAGATACTGCACAACATATGCAGCGGAGTGTGTGGTGCAGCCATGTTGTTCAGACGAGTGAATAAACGCCCTAAGCCCCATCAAATCTAATCAGAATGGAGGGCAGTCAGTGGTGCTGATTCAGCGGGAATCAGAGCCGATTAGGAAAAAGTGAGGCTGCTGCAGATTAATGACAGTATGCCTCAACCCATCTGTCTCTGACACACACACACACACACACACACACACACACACACACAGACACACACACACACACACACACACACACACACAGACCAGACATAACAAATTATAGATTACATAAGGTACAAATATTCAGAGGAAGTAAGGTTGCTTCATAACACCTGGGCCAGGGGCATAAACCTTGTGTATACAGTATATAGACCTCTACTGAGAGTTCAAAGAGAACCAGACAATCAGAGTTTTAATTCATGAATGTTCGTTTTAAACCACATAAATTATTATTATCATGTGAGTGTTTCCACTTCGATCCAGTCCTGAAAAAGCTGTGAGCACTCCACTCTGTTCTTTGTCAACAGTAACACATTTTCTGTTATTATCTGGCTACTCCTCTGTTAATTATCTTCAACTAGACAAATATATGTATATATATATATGTATATATTTTGGCACTCACAATGATGTCACACCAGAACTCGGCCACCTCACCGATCCTCATGGAGTTCAGCAGAGTCTCCCAGATGTCCAGTTTAAACATGTTGCCGATAACTATTTCCATGGGCGTCCCCACCACTTTGCTGTCATCTATCACTGTGCGGTCATCATCACACAACTGGGTGCGGAAGTGGAATGTCACCTGCAGTGAAAAGAAGTGAGGGAAATTACTCATTAGACGTGTGACAGCTTTAAAAACGGACAGTGACTAGTTCAGTGATTCTTTCCTGAAATTCTGCTAGTCACAAATACAATAAAATCACATACAACATACACACAACATATTTTGTCGAAATAGGGGAGAAAACACAACCGTACGTCAGTCTCAACTAAAATATTATGTCACGAGCTTCACACATCTCAGTTATTCAACGGGCCAGACAGACAAGAGGAAGGACAGACGTGCCAAGGTTGCATTGTTGTATAACGTCCAAGGAAAGCAAAACCATTCAGCAGGACTGTGTGCACACTGTGGTGCAACAACTGCTCTTTCACAAGCTTCCCCCATATTTCATGATAACAATGGCCTCGTATACAGTACCAGTACAAGCCATCTATTTGAGCCTGGGATGATGTCAAACACTATTAGGGAACCTTCAGGAGCAAAAAAGCTAATCCCTCAAAGAAGTTGAGGCTTTCCTTCTTAAAAAATAATCACATTGCACAACAGCACTTTTTAGGTTAGATTAATTGCACCAAACCTGATACAGATGGTTCAAAGTGTATTGATTAAGCTCTGAAAACACTGCTCTCATTAAAGGAGCATTGAATGATATATGTCCTCAATCAACCTCTACTGGCTACCAGTGGGAATTGCAACAACACTATCCCGCATCAAACTCAGTTGCAGTGGCTTAAAATTGACGCAATCAGTCAGGAAAATGAAATCCATAACTCTTGAGTAATGAGGCCGTGCTCATTGGCACAAACCTGTTCAAACGTTCACAGAATATATCACGGTCGTGCTTTTCAACAAGCCAATAACACTCTTGTTAACATGCCTGTTACTTATTGCTCCTGTTAGTTTTGTGCATACTGGAGACAGTTGAAGTGATCCTATATTACATAGTTTATTAGAAAACAAAAGCATATCATGTCACCGTAATAAGACCATACAATAGACAAAGACATGATTCTCTAAGTTTTTGATGCTTTGCAACCATCATACCACAGTCTAAAATACTGTTGCTCTGCATGGTCATATGATGCCGAGCACAGTATGATAACTCTATCAGTAGCTTTAATTAGATTAAGAACATTAAAACTAGTTCCATGGGATACAACCATCCTCTTTAATTTGTCCAGAAATGAAGGACAATACGTAACTGCAGTTTATCTAAGACGTGATTCAATTTGATGTCTTTACTGGACAGTACATGGGCTGCAAAGTGAAACAGCACACAATACTTGGTCTATAATGGATGAGAGCTATCAGCTATTGCCTACAGTACCTTTGCCCCAGTGGTGAGTTTTGGGATGTCTCCAGTCCCTCCATGCAGGATGGTTTTCTTGATTCCCTCTGAGCCCAGCAGCAACGTATCCTGCATGTCTGCCATCTTTCTTCTTTATTGGTATGACTCAACTTATATTACAGTGCATGCATGTATCTTATGTGTGAGTGTGTATGGGTACAACATGTATAAAAGGGTGTGGATGACTCGGAGGTGTTGCTCCTGGTGGATTAGGTTAGGGATAATGAGATTAGAAATTTCTCCACCTCTCCTTATCTTTCATCATCTCTCAGTCATCACCCGCACTTTCTCTGAATACTGTCACATCCCAGAGACATCCAGAAAGGTGGAGAAGAAGAGTTTTCTTAGGCGTATGTGTTGATGTTGTGTGGGTGATGAATCCAACCCTGTTGTATGTAGCATGAGACGAGGACAAAAGTGTGTGTGTGTGTGTGTGTGTGTGTGTGTGTGTGTGTGTGTGTGTGAGAGAGAGACAGAGAGGGAGGGAGAGAGAGAGAGAGAGAGAGAGAGAGAGAGAAAACAAACACACACAGGTCTGTGAGAGTAGGACATGGTTTCCATTCCACAGGAAATTTCCTGGATTTATGTGGATGTGGTGATCTGAACAATGCAGAGAATACTGAGAAATGGTGGAGCAGACAATTACTATGTGGACTCTTTGACCTTGTCTATTAAACATCTGTCTCCCATCTGGGCAGTGTGTTTGAGTGTGTGTGTGCGTGTGTGTGTGCGTGTGTGTGTGCGTGTATGTGTGTGTGTGTGTGTGTGTGTGTGTGTGTAATCCAAGGCTCCTGTAGTGTTTGCTAACAAAGTCTGTCTGTAAGCAGTTTGAGAGGGCAATTATTCTCAAACATTACCCAGTGTTAATGCCTTATTCTGTACTAATTGCACAAATAGAAAACCCCATAACTGCATCTTGGCAACGCTCTCAATTGTATAACTGTACAGCTTTGTGTTTCCTCTGTGTATGGAGGAGTTAGTATTTCATCATGACTTATCAGGCCAGGCTGCTGTCTTATCTCTACTCAAATAAGTCCTCTGTATCCTTGGAAAGTGCAGCAACATACTATCAAGTTTGCCTTTTTTTCCACTGATGTGACAAACAGGATTGGGCAACAGTTTGGTATGTACGTGGCTGCTCTCCAAGCACAGGCAGTGAACAGATTGTACGCTCTCTTGTGGAAGAGGTTGGCAGTGCAGCAGGAGTTGGTCTTTCTGATGTTGATCCTATTGGGCCTGATTTGGAATAGCATCTAACGTTGACCTGTGATGCCCTTTGAGACATTTAAACATTAAACTGGACACAGATGTTCATAATTTATCACAAACACGTACAAATAATGACCCAGCAGTGGCGTTAGCAGGCTGAGGTGGTGCCTTCATGAGCGATATCATTATAATATTAATTACAGTGTGCTTGAATAATTTAAAAAACAGGTTCTCTGTGGAAAGCCTGCGTGTCGTGCGGTGCTTCTCTCGGATGACTGGTTTGTGTTGCTATAGTTACAGCCTTTTACATCATTATCATATCTGTGAGTTAAAATGAAAAAAAAAAAAAAGTGTGCTTAATTGTCATTCTTGCTCCCCTGTCTGAAGAGGTGCTGAATAATGGTCCTGGTTTGATTTAAAGTTGCATCAGCATTCTCACCTCTGGTCATTTTTCCCACCAGCGAGGGGGGGTGGGGTGGGGGGGATCCATCCAACCTGTTGGGGAAGTAATACTTTGACAATTGAATGTGTTGTAACTCAGGCTTTGTGTCAGAGTGACTCATAATGCTTGCGTCACACCGCCTACACCTTTCTCTACAGCTCAGCCGATGTGTGTCTGTCTGCGTGCATTTGTGTGCGTATGTGTGCGAGCATCTCTGGATATGCTGCATGTACATTGTAGCGTGGGAAATCGAATGTGCCAGTTTGCTGAACCACATGCACACGTCTTTGAGAACAGGTTCGGCTACATGCAGTCCTGTCAGCAGGAGGTACATCCCAGTCTCCATCATATTTAGCCCTGCTGGAAACCCATCGCTGATGCATTAGTTCCACTATAAGCAGGTCATACTCTATTTCTGGAAAGTACAGTCATGGATTTCCTGGGGAGGAGCCGTTGCCTGTGTAAAAGCCATTCATTCATATACATAACGCATGGGGGAGGGCTCCTTCCATGACGCACAATATATACGCACAGAGCATAATGTTTATGAATGTGTAAACCCTTTTTTGTTCCTGCTGTGGGAATGGTGCTCAGGGAGGGTGAGGGAGAGAACAAGGGAGGGAGAAAATCCTTCTTCCTCTCTGCTGTCAGATTGACACGAGGAGCTGAGCCAGCAGATCTAAACGGAACAGGAATGTGCAATAAGAGCAGTGTGGGGGTCACTACACACACACACGCACACACAAACACACACACACAAGTTGTAGAAAGTAATTATTTCAACTTCGCTTTACTTCACAACATTTATATAGCAGATGTTGCTGAATGAAATTTTAAGACCTACAATAAGAATAATAAATTATGATGCACTGCTAACTACCCAACAGTGTTTTACAGTGCGTAGCATAGTTACATAGCACGACCACGGCCAGCTACAACAGTACAATACGGCCTTTCATGTGGTTGCCTTTCGATGGCATCATATCCCTTTTACCCCCTCTAGTTGCTATGCATTGGAAACAGCAGATGAAAATTCAAAGACAGGAAGGAAGTTGGCGATATGACTAAACAAAATGTGAATAATCTTTAAAGTCAGGCCAGATTTTCACTGGCAGTGGTGGTTGTTTAACCATGAAGGCAACAACTCCTGTGATCCCACGCTTCTTCACGCTGGCATCAAAATCCATCTTTTGCTATTGTTTCGATTGAGAGACTCCCTTGGGCATAGTTAGCAGTCACAGCACAGTGTTAGCATTCATTTGGAGATGTCTCTGTGACCGCTATTACCCTCTTTTTGGTCTCCAACAACTCCTCAGAGAAATGTCTGGCTCTTCAGCGGCTGAATGCTCGGCTATGTTCACCAGCTTTTCGCTAACTTTGTCTGTCTCCACAAGGTTGATGACAGTGATCCAGAACAGTTACGCTGTGTGCCGTAACACCAAAACAAAGAGCTGAAAGATACAGAAACGCTCCACAGAGCTGACAGGAACTGCAGAGTAAGGTTATAATTTTCTGTGGATTTGTCTCTATGAGCAACCGTTTCACAAACAAGTGGTCATTTGACTCAAGCAGCCTTAAAGGCAATTTTGAAAGCTTACACTGTAGACTGTTAATGCTTGTAATTTTAAGTATCTGAACACTTCCTACAGCACTGACACACATATACAAAGATTAAGACCAGGGTAACATGTCCCTCAGTATCCATCTCTGTGTTTGTGCATGTATGTGAGTGTTTGTGTCTCAGGCTGAGGAGAAGTGACAGGGTGGCGGGCTACATGGTGAGCCTCTCTGGCCACTCCCAGGAAGTGCTCTCTCACACACACGCACACACATTCATAGACACACAACTGGTATTTCTAATCCACCTTATAAATGCACAGATATGTTGCACACTCTCAGCCCCACCCTGCTCCTGCACACTCTCTCTGAGAAGCACAGGCATATGCATGCTATGCTGCCAGCGGCTGTATCCCCAGCTTTCACCTGTTTTGACTATGTATACAACATGAGAAACAGCCCACAGATGCTTTCCAATGCTCCTGACTCGAATTCTGACATATCTCACTTGAAGAGTCTTTTATTGAATCAGTTTGAACATTTTTGATCATTTGTCAGTCTGACTCTGTACAGAAGATGACTGACGGTTTTCTCCTGCAGTTAGACATCAGTGTGAGTATTTCCTGAATGGACCCACACTACACGCTGGACTGTCATTGGGTTTTTTTTTTTTTTTTAGTGTAGAACAGGAAAAGGCTGGTGTATGCTTTTAAGTAAAATGTGTACTAAGACGCTAAAATCATCTTATCTTCTCATCTTAATATGAATCAAATGATCAGCCCATCTTCTTCTTTCAGCTGCTCCCTGCAGGCCACAGTATGTAATCTTCAAGTGCAGAGTAGGTGCAGCAATACTTTCACACCAGCGTCCGTTGTTTTCATGAACAAATTCATTATTAGTTGTCAGTACTTCACTGTATTGCTGTTATTGCTCTGTGCTGTAGGACAGCAGTAGAGAAACTACAACACACCCATCATTCGTGCATGCATACACACTCAAACATGTTTTTTTTCCTGTTACTGGAAGTCATCCAGCAATATTTTCAGGTTGATATATGTCACGGTTGTAACACTGAATACTATTCAGTGTTATGCCATTAGTCATAATCATGTTAAAGACAGCTTGCCTGAACAGGCGAAGAAACAGAGGATGAACTGAAAAACAGCTGTGCAACATAATGCAGTTCTTCATTGAAAAGAGAAGTCAGTGGAACACAAATTCATCCCACATCGACATTTTGTTTCTCGCAATTGTTCTTTTATCTGTACAAAGGCAAGGTGCAAGTTTGTGGTGCACAAATGTATACGAGCAAAAAAGTGAGTTATTAAGCAATTTCTTCTATTTCCATCCTCTAGCTTTTTGATGTTGCATTGTTTCTGCAGTCGAATGAAGCAGTGCATTGATACACAAGTGAGTAGCACATTCAAATCTGTCCAAATCAACTGAGTCAGTGAATGAGTTTACTAATCAGTAATGTGCTCCTTCAGCAGAGTAAATGTCCAGGCTTCACCACACTCACATGGGGATGGCTGACAATAAAGAAAAAAAGATGAATGAGAACAATAGAAGTCACTCATTTTACTCTTCTACTCCACCAGATTAGGAAGTGAAATTCTTAAGATTTCCAGCCCATCCCTCGTATTTCCTCCAAAGATTTGGAAAGGATAAGCGAGATGGCAGCAGTTCAATCAAGCCAGTCATATCCTTCAGGCTCATGGGATTTCATATTTGGATCTTCTATTCAACCTTTCAAACTGTGCGTATAGCTTATTTATCACCAAATTGGAGGAAATCACACTACTTTCATTCATAGATCACAGATGTCTGTGGAATTTGAACAATTGCTGCTCGCCTAAGCTCCTAACAATGTATCTGCAAAGTTCTGCTTAAATGAGAGTCGTCTGGTTCTCATTTATATGCATCTACATCATTATATCTTAAGTACTTGTCACCAAATCATGCAGGTGTTCATGATATTGTATCCAACTCTTGTAATGTTCCATTTCCACATATTTCTAGGCTTACATTTCTTTGTAGGCCACAGATCTAAAAGGATTGCATAAGAAATGGCAGCCTCCCAAATATGTCTTAGAAAGTTCAAGACAACAATGATTTGTTCTATGGCTGGATTAAGACAGGAACAAACATAACAAAATAGATTTTAAACACAGATCTATTAGTGGGTGAGGGTCAGAGTCACTGCTCTCTAAACCACAGACAGAGGACTTTGGCCCTGCAGTACCTCTTCTGGCCAACAGGAGGACTGCTGGATAGCTCATTACTTATGTATGTGTGTGTGTGTGTGTGTGTGTGTGTGTGTGTGTGTGTGTGTGTGTGTGTGTGTGCTGTAGCTGTCCTGACTTGCAAAATTCTCAGGAACAGCCTGCACTGGAGTCCTGTGAAGTCATGCAGTGGGTAATGACAGGAGAGAAGTTTCTGGAATTACACATTAGCTCAGATTCCCGAGATGTGCACATCAATTGCTGCTCTGAAATTACCCACAGGTTTTACTTAACGCAGTCTCTGTGGAGGGAAATTAGAAAGACGTAGCTCACGAACTGATTATTTCCTCTTACAATCTATAGGCTGGAAACTTTGAGCCTGTGCAGGAGGATCAGTACTGTTTTGTTCTTATATTCACGGCTCTGTGCTAATCCCTGCTCTCGTCAGAGCTGCTGGCCTTTGGATCTGTGGTTCTTCCCAGTCACAGCTTCCCCCTGACCGGGCCCCTGTCGTCCTGCTCTGCGCCTGGCCCCGACCTTTAGCTACATACCAGAACACATAGCAGCCAGGACAAAGGGCAAATGCACACGACACATGAACAAACTCAAACAGTGCACACCGGCTCCCTGTTTCTTATGCACACACTAATGCAAAGGTGTCACCTGTGGCACAGGAAATGTTGGATGTGAGTCTGTGATATGCAACACACACACACACACACACACACACACTCACAGCCACCTTCACAGTTCACACAGTCACATGAGCTGGGTTACCCTGGGTTGCCAGCTGGGGGCCAATAGATAAATGATAGTCATCTCATACACTGAATTATTGAATAAATACATAGCAATAATGATCAAAATACTTGCCTTAGATCACAGCGGTCAGGAATGGATGAAGTCCTGATCCTTGTTTTTGTAAAGGTCAAATATTCTACTGCAATTAAACAGATCACACTTGAGGTTATGCTGGTTTGTTTGGATGCAATCTTAAAATCAGTGCGGATCAGTGCAGCAAAGGCTTCCTTTTAGTCCCTAATACGCATCCAGTCTCAAAAATACTTCCCTTGATTGAATGTGGCAACTTCTTTTACTATCCTTGTAAATCTCATGTATTTTCCTCTCCATGTCCCCAGTTTTCAGCCCAAGATTACTGCCTGTTTTCACAGCCTGAGCAGAACTTCGTGTGACTCGTTAATTGACTATAACTTGTAAAATCAGTGCCCCTTTAAGAGTTAAGTTTCTGTGTATATGTGAGGTTCAGTAAACATCCCACACAATGAACACATCTAAGAGATCAGAAGTAATAATCTGTGGCACTTCTCATCAGCAACCCTATTAGAAAAAAACTCCATCACACTCCACCTTAATATAATCCTAAATAAAGCATTGTCTTTTAGCCTCCTTCATGTTCTGATTTCAAGGCCAGGCTTGCATATCCATAGCCGTAACGTCTGAAAGTCGTCAGTGGTGTCAGTAGCAACTGACAGTATAGTTTTGATGAGACGCTGACAAAGACAAGGCAAATCCTCTGTGCCCATGCTGTGAGCTAATGGAGCTGATTGACCTAATAGGCCCAACAGGCCTGCACAGACCTAATCGTACTGTTCACTTTGAACAAAAGCCCTCTATCACCTGCGTTACAAGCAAGATGCAAAAGAAGCGTACTCATAGAGAGATTAACATTAACCACAGGGCATTCTCATGAGATGATCTGTGCTCATGCAAAACAAACAAGATAATCTGCTCATACTGCACTGAGTATAATTTACCCTAAACTCTGAATTCCAGCCTTATGGCATTGTTGTCACAGTAGCATGTCAACACACCCTCATTTCTTTGACTGTTTTCCATGTAGTAGCATGCAACGGCAGACACATTAAAGTTAATACAACTTACTTTTTCATTTACCAACTAAATTCTACGACTGTGGTTTTCCATAGAAGGCACAAAACATAGCTTTTATTGCCTATCGTCAATCAGCGATAAATACAAATCCCCAAACCATTAGTTTTGTACAAAACTAAATAAAGTTCCTCTGTTCAGCTCTTTCAGCTACAATAAACATGCACCCTCCTCTTGGCAAAGGTACAAACTGATGGTATTAGCAATCTTACAGATATATATATTTTTTATTTTCATCTGTTATGAACTCTCTTATGATTTAACAGTCAATATGCACTCTTCCCAAATAGCAGCTGTGTCACAAGCACGTTGCATTTGAAATTCAATTAAAATGGTTAAATGATGTGTGTTGCGTTTGTTTTTCAGCCTGCTGCAGACGTGGTCTGCTGTTAGCCAGCCTGATGAATGGAATTACTCGTCTCCTGCAGTATTGTCTGTCCTATTCTGGTTTTTGTCCAGTACTAAATGCCATGAAGTCATCCGATTACAAAATCCCGCCTGTGCTACCGCCATTACTCATTGTTTAAAGTAGTCCTCCGCTATGATGAAGCTATGTGACGGTGCCGTATTGACCTTTTCTGCCGGGCCAGTGGGGATATGAGAGGGGGAAGTGAGATATTGAATGTGATTGAAGTGCAGCCAACAGAGAGCGACAGGATCGACCTGAGTATTTCCTCCAACAAGCTGGTCTAATCTGTTGGTTGGACCAGGTCAAGGGATTAAACGGGTGCTGTTCAGTGGCCATCCTGTCTGACCTCAATACACTTAACCTGGCCCAGTCCTTAAGACAAATCGTCTACCTGTTTAGAAGCGAATGTTTAAAGCCACAAAAAGATGAACTCCACAATAGAAAAGTGCGCTATTAAGCTTATGAAAGGCTCAGTTTGGAGTTTGGATCTCTTTATTTATCATCTTTAGAATTGTACAGTGGTTGTTTTATTGATGAAATTATGCTTTTCATTTCAGTTAAAGCTAATTTCAACCCCCGCTGCACACCAGCAACTTGGCTGAACTCTGAGCTTTTTACCAAACAAACTGTAGACTCCTATTCCCTGAAAACAAGTAAATCACAGAAGTGAAGAATATTACAATTATCTTCTTGGGCTGGTCTAAATCTCTAAGTCATGGTTGCTCTTACAGAGACACTGCATGTTAGCGTAACATAATAAAAATGAGAACATGAGAAATCATTAGCTTGTACGTTTTGAAGCAACCTGCAGATTGATCCTGCACATTTCACCTTGATTGTAACTCACCACTGTGAGGCACACTATATATCTTTAAGAGGAGACTGGGCTGCATTGCTTCGGAGCTTTGGAGCTAAACCAAGTTATGTGAATAATGCATCGATCCCAGCTTTACAATATCACAGTCCACTGTTACACTCTGCATGACTGAACACAAACCCACTGAACTTGGAAGTCTCTGCTAACACTCCCGGGAGAGATTATCCACTCAGAAGCCCTATTTCAAACGCAATGTCATTTCCTAACCAAGGACGACCACTGAAATAGGGAGACGTCTGACTGGAGAACCTGATGGTGAGCACGCCCTTGTGGGAGATGGCAGCATCAGACGGCCTGTAATATGGACCATGTGCTCTCAGAGGGCAGGACGGGGCTGAGCTGGTCCTGGTCTTCATGAGCAACTATTGACAATTTCCTCAAGTATGCGTGAGATGCACACAGAGAGGGACACTCCCAGACACACACACACACACACACACACACACCCACACACACACACACACACACACACACACACACACACACTCTCTCTCTCTCTCTCTCTCTCTCTCTCACTCTGTGTCTCTCTCTCTCTCTCTCTCTCACACACACACACACACATATGCACATGAGCACACACACAGACACAAATTTTTTTCCATCTTCATCAAAGGTCAGCCTGCACTCACATGGTGAGCAGACGCACAGTACACTTGCATGTATGCACACTCTATCTATCTATCTATCTATCTATCTATCTATCTATCTATCTATCTATCTATCTATCTATCTATCTATCTATCTATCTATCTATCTATCTATCTATCTATAACATAAGAAAAGACCACAAAACACCGGTTACAGCTAAGTTCTTGGTCGCTGAACCTCCTTTCTTAAAACACCCAAAAGCTGCCTCTGGTCATGGGCATCCATCCAAAGGATGACACTAGAGGATGGGTTCAGCTTCAACTTTTTTAACTTGAAAGAAAGAAAAAAAAATAGAGAGAGCTTGGGGGTGGCCTACTCACTACTTACAACAAGAAGAACAAAACTTAAATACTGTGAATATGCTTTTTCAGATTTATAAATGATCTTTTAATGTCTCTCTTAAAGCATGTTTTATCATAGATAGATAGGTAGAGTACTTCACTGCAGTGGAAAACTGCAGTGTTGCAGTAGCAATTCATATATCACCAACACACATAACTTACACAAAGATGACTTGAGGTAGATAAGAAAAACACTACTTTAGAAATATATGCACATGTGCATAGCAAAAAAGAAAGAAAGAAAGAAAATCTAGCAGAATAAATCAGAATTGATCAGTTTATTCATTTTCTTACTGTCACTTACTGATGCTGCTGCCCCAACAGATGGCTGCAAAGAAAATTGCACTTGCAACAGCAGACTGGTAAAAGATCTGCAACATCTTGCTGCACACATTAAAGGATCCAAGCTTCCTCAAGAAATAGAGTCTGCTCTCTGCCTTCCTGCAGACAGCCTCAGTGTTACACTCCCAGTCCAGACTGTAGTCAGAGTGAACTCTCAGGTTCCACGACCTCCACCTCTTCTCCTATAGTGGGAATATTGTTGAAATCACCCCTGGTCCTCCCGAGGTCCACGGCCATCATCACAAGTTGCAACAACATCAATCTATGAAATCTATTAGATCTGAGATAGAAGCACAAAGGCAACACTGCTGCTTTCAGCATAAATGCTGGAAACACTGGGAAACAGCTAGCGAGGCTTTGCCAACTCGCACCTCTTCAGCTCGCTACTGAGCACATTATATCTTTGTTTCTTTTTCTACAATAATATTTATGAAAGCCAATGTGTAAAAATGCCAAGTTGTAGTTTTACAGGGCATTATGTGCTGCACTATTTTTTGGCTGGACGCCGTGACTTCCTGGAGTCATAACCATGGGGTTGCCAGGCAACCGGCAGGCTCAATGGTTGCATCAATCTTTCCACTTAACTCTCGGCAAAGAAAGCGATAGCGTATTTTCCAAAATGTCAAAACTATTTAATCTCATAATGTGTTTTCACCTACTAGTGCTAAACATATACTCATGCTACAGTCACCCACTGATGTGAGCGTGAGTGGAAAGGTATAGCAGAACAATGTGTGTCTGTTTATACGTGAATGTGCCCACAGTATGCACGCATGTAATACAAGCTGAACTGTATCCAAAAAAGAGCCTATGTTTGTTCCTCTCCAAGTGCTAATAAGCAACAGTAGCTTGGAAATCCTAGACGGCCCCACGTTCACCAGTCAGTCCCTCTGCCTCTCTCTCTTACAAGGGATTAAGTTGTCAGGTTACATTGAACTCTGAGCGCCCTCCACCCAGACAAAACCGTCTTAAGGTGCAGGCCGTCCAGTTATTTATAACTCTGTTGGGTAAGCCTCCACTCTCTCCAGCCCACTCCAGTGCATAGACATGTATGGGCCTCTGTGTCCTGCTTCATTATGTGGGCTCAAGGGGAATACATCCCAGTGGTTGTGTTTGTAAAACAGTGTGATGCTGTATGTTTCAGTCTGAGTGTGTGTCTGCCTATTACAGCCATTTCAGAAGATTGTCTGGCCACTACTGGTCATACTTTCCAAAGTATTACATAACGGGCCTTCACTGAAGAGCACCAGACTGACAAGATCACCTTTGCTGATGTCACCACACACACACACACACACACACACACACACACACACACACACACGCACACACACACACACACACACACACACACACACACACACACAGTGAATTAGGAGTGCAGGCAGCAGATTGCAGACACACAATGCCGGTTCTTTTTCCTTTTGTTACACTACCCTGCGTCCCACTCTCACCGCCTTTCCCACTTTCTCTCTCTTTCACCTCACAGCCCACCTATCTGGAACTACCATCTATTTTGGGAGCTCTGTGCTGGCCAAGTATCCGCTGCAATGTGTAAAACACATCACGGGTAGGGGCCCCTTTGAGACAGGATGCGTTCTGGCTTAAGCACAGTGGTAAGTGGGTGTAGGCTACTCGGTATAATCTCTCAATCCTTGGCTGTACATTGGTTTTTCAACTCAAATTTTAAACCTTTTTGTGATACATTTAATGACATTTTCATCTTTGATCTGGCATTAGAGAACTATTAAGGTTGAAAATCAGATTTTTGGTATAAATCCAACCTCTGCTCAATTTATCCTTCTTTTTTGGACTCCTCTCTGATTGGATTTTCACCTGTGTGTTACCGCTTTCAAAACATTCATAAAAAAAAATCAAGCAAAATTATTTTGCCTTAGGTTTATACACAGGCCAAGCAATTTATGCAGATATGAGAGCCAGTCATGTGCTTATTATCCTGTAGGCCCTCATGTGATTTATGGTCACATCCATTATACAGTTAAATATGAGGAAAAGCTCAGTATTGACTGTTTCAATAAATTGCCTTATTTATTGTTCACGTCTCAAAGTTGGGCAGCCTCCATAACACAGCTGCACGAGACAAAACAGAGGACCGTGGTGATAAATTTAAAATAAGGCTGTACAGCCCTGAAGAAACACAGCATGAGAAAAGCCAGACCTCACCACATTTCAGCTGCTGACATGTCTACAATTACGCTTCAATTCTTATGAGCCAGTTGCTGATATTTTCTGTGCATTTCACAAATTTTACTACATCAGGCAAATGATTACTCCTATTAAATCAACGTGTTTATTTCAAAAGTATTTGGATTTTTTGCTTCGTTATACAAAAACCAGAGAAAACCCTCTGGAATCTGTCTATTCATCAGTGAACACACGCCACATGCTTTATTTATAATGATACAGCTTTATTTATATGGCATGTAGAGTGCTGATGTGGGGCTTTAAACAGTATCTCATGTATATCTGCAGACCATAACAAATTATGCATAAAAAGAACACTTTAAAGTGAATTTCTAATTACTTTCAGACAACGATTCTTTGGTTGTTCTTTGTTTTCATCTTAAATCAAAGCAAATACTTCAAATAACAAAAGACATAGAATGAATAGAAAAACAGGAATAAAAAATTTATATTTACATAAAATGAGATGCAGAATAAAGCCCACTTGATAATAATAGTAAAAATAAGATGGACTAAGGATGAAAATAGAATGAAGAGAATGTATAAAACCCACTGAACAGTAATAAAGTTAATAAGTTTTATGAGTCACTTTTCTTGTATTTTGGGTTCCTGGCAACTTTGTTAAATTGACAAAATGATAAAAAAAAGAAAAAAAAGATACCCTGCGTGTAGGGTGAGGACAGTTTCCATAAATGTAAGCATTTTAGCGGGCGCCCAGTTATATCTCTTGTATCGCTTGCTCAGCTTGCCCTTCAGGAATGAGACAGTGATCCCTCTTTGCATTGCTCTGTTTTTAATTCATGTCATTCACAGCAGAAAACATACATTTTTTAGTTTTCAAACCAAAGACTACAGCTGTCGTCTAGACGGCGCGTTTGGTATATTTAGCTTCGTGGGTTGTGTAATGGCCCCTGAAATTGTAGTTTTTCAAGAATGAAGAGTATTCCAACAGCTTCAAGTAGCATAGTTTACTTCTGCATCAGCTGAAAAGAAGAAAGTATTTCTCACTTCAGTAGACCATTGCCCTGCCACTGATACTTTTGCTGCATGGCAAATGCTCCTGAGTGAAGCACTGAAACTGGAGTCCCCTCATTTTTAATAAAACTTGCCTCAGTGGTTGACAGTGATAGGACATGGATTTTATTAGAGCATTGTGTTTTCATGAGGTGACAGCGCACCTGGGACCTCATTAGAGTACTGGAGGGAGACCATTCTTCTACTTATGATTAAATCTAATTTAGCAAAATCTAATTTGCCAGTTTCTGACAAATCAGAGCACGCATAGACAAAATTCACATCCACAGATTTGAAATGTCCTTAAGCAGCTGCCACGGATAAATTGAGACTTTTCATATTTCATAACAGACTACATGAAGGACAAGTATGTAGTATATTTGATTCACCATAACATAATAATCTCATACCTGTCATTATCAAAAGTGAGAGAAGCTGACAGACAGCTGGAGGCAATTAAATTCCACATTTAAAACTTGCTCAGATAGTCACATTTGATTTTGTCTGTCACACTTAACAATGATCTGAGTGAATGTAGAGAAAAGAAAATCCTTTTTGAGTTTATGGTGTCTAAGTAGTGTCTATTCTTCAGTAAACCTAAGATAGCACGTTAGTCAGTTTCCGCTCCAATTTTGTTATTTAACGGTCCAGTGTGTACAATTTAGAGGCATCTAGCAGTGAGGTTGCTGACTGCAACTAACTGAACACCCCTCACCTCATCCCTCCATTTCCACTTGTGCTGGAGAAATTATGGTAGCTGTAAAAGGCGCAACAAAAACAGAGTTTGGTTTGTCTCTTCTGGGCTACTGTAGAACATGGCGGTAGAACATGATGGACTTGGAGGACCTGTTCCCTCTGTAGATATAAGATGCTCATTCTAAGGTAATGAAAACACAACTATTCTTAGTTTTAAAGGATTATACATGAATGGAAACAATGTTATGGGTATTACATTCAATTTCTGCCATATTTTGCAGATAGATCACCCTAAATCTTACACACTGATCCTCTAATAATACTAGAAACTCAAAATATTCAAAATATGTGTTTAGTAAAATTAGGCACCTCTCACAACCAATTCAATAATTCATTTCATAATTACACAATCTAAATGGGTTAAAACACATTCTGATTATTGTGCCTCATCTGTCACAGATGAAACATTTCTAAATTTTGTGTAGTCTGATCATTTATTGATTAAGGCATTATTGTGATGTGTGTACTGCACTGCATGTGTGTGGATGATCTCCTGCTTTAGTTCCTGCTTGCTTTAAACCACAAGATGCACTTTTGCCTCTGGGGCTAAAGGTCGTGGAGGATTGTTGGAGCACGCAGTGCCACAGGCTGCGGTTGCGTCACCACCAGTATTGAGTCAGGTGCACTCCCAAGGATCTCACTGCCAGCTGCCGTCGAGGCAGGGATAATCTGCCTAAGCAGCTTTCACATGATTTTACCCACAGGGAAGAATTTAGGAGAGGTTTGTAAATGACCTGGCCTTGGAGCTTCTTCCTGCTTTGACTTAATAGGTGAACAAGGACTGGACAGCAGACACTACACCAGAAAATTCTTCAGTCTAAAAAAAACCCAAAAAACCCTCTGCTCATTTACAATTGATTCATTCCTACTTACACACACACACACACACCCACACACCCACACACACACACACACACACACACACACACACACACACCATTGAGAATCTCTAAAACTCTAGGATACTGTGTGTGCATCTTGTCCATTAGTGCATTGTTCTGCGACTTCCCCTTTCAAGGTATGCTAAAACACACCGCCTGTCACTCCATTAGCCATTACACTGAAAAGAAGTGATAAGGAACATAGATCACATCTTAAACAGATGGACCACGGGAGGATACTTAAACTGCAGATAAGGAGCAGAATTTAATTTATCTCCATGAAAAGACTGTAGAAAATTTCTGTGACCTTCTCTATGTGGGTCAAAGGAACTTTAACAGATGAAGTTAATCTACTAACGACTAGGGGTCAAAGTCAACAGTTTGATGTCTATACATGCTGGACAAAGATGTGAGTGGTATGACATATTCCAAAGGGCGCTTGCAACCCTATCCTCATATGAAAATCTGTCTGGGACCAGAACTGATGTGGGGCTTTCACATAGTATCTCTTGTATGTCTGTAGATCACACTATATTTTATTTTAAAAGAAACTTTTAAAACAGGGTATTACTAATGTTTTCAGTTATTTACAGCAGCATACAAAGACTTTCAATGAACATCACTTTACATGTAAACGGGCTGTATTATAGCCTAATGTTTCTGACATATTTGTGTGTTGCAACTGTGAAGCAATATTTTTTTACAACATTTAACTGTAATTATCACTCAGGGTTTGTTTATCTTTGTGAGTGCCTGTGTCACTTTTGTTGTAGTTTTGAGTTCCTGGCAGTTTTGTTAGATTGACGAATTGTCAAAAAAAAAAATAAAATAAAATAAAATAAAATAAAAAACAAAATGACATCCATAAGAGTTGCTGAGATTTCAGGTTGGAATTAAAACAGAAAAAAAAAAAAAAAAATCCAGACTAAAAAAAATTACCATACAGTAGAGATAATGCTAACAATATAAAATAAACAGCAATCTATTGAAAAACTGAGGATGCTTTGAAGAGATGAAACCGTAAAACTACCAGAACTAGAGATTAATGGTCCTGCAGTTAGTCTCTTATTTCTAAAATTGTAATGTTTTTTTTCACTCAAAAGAAGTTGGACCCATATGTAGGAGACAGAGGACCGCAGTCAAAACCACAAGGTCTTTACTTGAAAAGGTTGGAGTCAGACATACAAATTAAGTAAACTTCTCGGGAGCAAAATAAACACAGGCAGGGCTCTAAAAACTAAAAGGCTCTGTGTACTTAAGGAATAGAGTGATGCAGTGTCACCATGCAGAATCAAAAACAGGCACTGACCAACAAAAACTAGAGCTTTAAATACAAGATTTAACAAGATCGGGTTCAGGTGTTGCAAGAACTTCTCAGTCCTTTGTGCTGCTGGTTAGCTCCACTCCCTGCTGCCGCCCTCTAGTCAGGCTGAGATGCCCCAATTGGCTAATCAGGGTCTCTGTGAAAGTCTTTGATGAGGCTTGGATCCAAGATGTCCTGAGATTTTACCCAGGGACACACCTCTGGTACATACTCCCTCCGATCAGTCATTGGAGCCCACTTCTGAATCTGTAATTGTCCAAGAACTGCTGAACCCTGTAAGTAAGTTTGCCATTGATTAGCCTAGGTGCAGGTAGAGAGGGAGAGGGGAGAGACAGAGGACAAAAATACACAGCTTTCAGCAAAGAAACTTGGACAAACCTGCATTGCCCTTGGCAGCACAAGCCTGTAGGTTACAGGACCGGTGCATTCTGCAATCATGGAGGTACCAGTGAAGTAGGGGCACAAGCTTCCATGACTGTACTCTAAGGTGGAGATCTCTTGTTGAAAGCAGTAATAGTGCTGCTGAAAACAAAAGTGACACTGAAGAGGTGATATGCTAGTGGAAGAGTTCTTCAAAGCAAACTAAGCCCATGTGAGCCACTTCTTTAAATCATGTAGGTAGTTTGAGTCAACCATGACTGGGATTCTGGCAGGCTTGAAATTAAATCCATGGATAGGTGAGACCATATTTGAGATAAGGTAAGGAAGTGGCAGTAGGGTTTGGTGTTGAGGATAATTTACTTTTCAGATGCTCAAATGCTTTGTGGACCCATGGAGTCCATTGTAAGTGCCTGAGAGAACCTGGAGTCAAAGCTGTGATGGGTGCTGCAACAAAATGGAAATTTTGCATGAATTTGTGATAGAAACTGGCAAACCCTGAAAGACGTTGCACCTACTTCAGTGTGGTAGGTTTAGGCTACTCTGAATGCCTGAAGAGGAGATGATACAACCCAGGAAAGATACATTGGTGGTGTGGAAGCCACATTTCTTAAGCATCATTACAAGATGACTCTGCCTCAACCTGTGGTGCATCATCTGGACCCTAACCCTACCCTTCCCTACCCTAACCCTAACCCCTTTTACCCAAACCTAACCCAGGTCATGGTACTTCTAAGTGCTTCCAAAGGCAACTGGACTTCGTGGTTCTAGAAACATGCACATGTTCCTAAAGATTCCTTGAAAAGATGTCATCCAGGTAGACAAACACAAATCTATAAAGCATAAATTATCATTATCAAAGCCTTGAAAGACAGATGGAGAGTTTGCCAATCCGAAAGGCATAACCAGATATTAATAATGGCCACGCAGGGTGTTAAAGGCCATATTCCATTCATCTCCCTATCTGATCCTAATCAAGCAATATGCATAGTGCAAATCCAGCTGATTGAACACTTTGGTTTCTTGGATGGACTTGAATGCTGAAGAAAAAAGAGTTAAAGGGTACCTGTTCTTCATGGTGACCTTATTACCGGGCCATGAAAATCAATGCAAGAACAAAGTTCTGTCCTTTCTCTCCACAAAGAAAAACTCAGCTCCTGCAGGTGAAAGGATGGATGAAACCATACTGGTGAGCCTCCTTGATGTAAACCTCTATGACTGCGGACTAGGCTAGAGAGGGAGAACAATTTATGTCTTGGTGGCAGGGCTCCAGGCACGAGGTTGATGGCACAGTCTGACAGCCCATATGGTGGCAGAACGGAAGTTGTCTGCTTCTCAAAGACTCAAGAATGTAGAGGGTAATGTATTCTTGACAATTGTCTTGCATGGTTAACAGTAAGGGAATAGTTTGAAACTGGACTACACCTGAGCCAATGGTTTTGCCATCTACAGCCTGAGTTCTCAACTTTGTGGAACACTTGGTTAGGGGAATAGACAGTTGGCTGACAAGAAATAAGTCATCAAAGTTACCTTCTGCTTGAGAACTCAGCAGCGCTTCTAGCCAATGAGGACTCCCTTTCCAAGCTGCAGACAGGTGTGTTGACAAGGACAGGAAGGGATTCTGGTGACTGCTGGAGTTTCCCAACCGCAAGGACATTAAGAGTGAAAGTGTCCCTTCTCTAAACAATAGAGACATCTTCCCTGTTGCATGCCGCAATCTCTCTCACTTTGGGAGAGCCTGGTGGAGCTCCGTTGCATAGACTCTTCACTCAGAGGTGGTGATTGAGGAAAGGGGCCTCTTGGGGTTGGGGTATGGGCAGTGGTGCTGGTGCCTTGAATCCTGTTGTCAGTTTTAGTAACCAGGCATTGGTGAAACTATGCAATCATGGCTGGCTTCACTTGTCCACTGGCTCTTCATAGCCAGAGTGTGAAACTCTAGAGCATATTCAGCAGCTGTATGATTCCCATGAGAAAGACCAAAAAGCTGCCTAGCTGTAGATTGTCTGGCAATAGGATGGTCAAAAAGACACTTCATCTCCTCAGAAAAAAGCAAAAAACTGGTAGAGTCCATTATCTGCTGTTCCCATCGAGCAGTCACCCAAGCCAGAGCTATACCAGACAGCAGGGAACTAACATACGCTACCCAGGCTTCAGTTCGAAAAGGATAATGTCTGCAGTTGAAAAATGAAAGAACACAGAGTCAAAAAGCCTCTACACAGTCATGGATTGCTATCTCACTGCTGGGGAGGTGGAATCTGAGGTTTGCAAAAGTGAGGATTGGCTGTAGCACCACATGTAAGAAGAGCATAAAGCTGCCGGAGAGAGAGTTTCAAGGAGAGACTGCAGGTGCCGGTTGACATGCTTTTAAAGTCTCTAAAATGGTGTACAGTCTACATATCAAAGTCTCCATGGGCAAGATACTGAATCCCCAAATTTCTCTTGATAGCTGTGTCATCGCTCTGAGTGTCCATGTGAATAGTTATCACTCCTGATGAGCAGGCGGCACCATGCATATTAGCTTCTGCCACGAGTGTATGAATGTGTGTGCAAATGGATGAATGCTGGCTTGTGTTTGAGAGGTCGGTAAGACTCAAAAAGTGCCATAAAATGCAGTCCATTTACAGGCCGTTTATGCAGTGGCACCAAGCAGAATAAAAACCAAGCAGTGATCAACAAAAACTAGGGACTTAAATACAAGACCCTCTGTTCTGCCTGGCATTTAAAGATGTGAAAAAAATAATAGTATCTACTTTTCCCTCAGCCTCTCTTGGGCTTTCTTATCTCTCACTGAGTTCAAGCAGCTCCTCAACAGCGAAGAAAGATTACAGCCTGCTGAGGTGTTCGTGAGCTAAATAACCCTCTGCAGATGCCTGCCTGATGTTGATTAAAAGACTGCAATAGTGAAAAGTTTGCTTAGTAAAAGTAATTATCTTTATGTTTATATTTCTTCATGTTATCAGCTTCAAATGCGCTTTCCTATATTCTAGGTCAACTGTAAAAGAGGCTGTTTTCTGCTCTTAAAGTGAATTGAGAACACAGTGTTAGTGTCTGTAGGTTTAAACAGAAATGAAAACAAGACAAACAACATGATAATTTTAGTGTATGTTACATGCCAAACTGAGCAGATGACATTACTGTACAGTACTAGCACTATCTCATCTTCACATACAGTAAATTACTTGAGCAAGGGCTTGCCATTACTGCTCACAGAGCAGCTCACACCTTAAGAAGATTATTGTTTATGTTCCCTCTGGCAGTGTAATGTATGTGTCCAAACAGGAAGTGTGTTTGCTAAGTCCATAAGCCTGGAGCCTGGAACACCAATGTGCTGTAGTTAGCTGCTGAGTTAAATGCAAGATGACTGATAAACGTCAAAAACAAAGCAATTCCGCTGTTGCAGATTTAATGTTGACAGTCTTTGTGATAAAGTACAGGATAGTAATATTGTGTTAGTGGATCGCAATTACTTGTTTTATTGATCAAAAGTTAGGCTATCGTGAGTTGAAAATGGATATAGCTAAAACACATTTTTCTGACAGTGTACGACTGCAGCGTTGTACAGATTAGACAGCCTTTATTCCAAATTTAAATGCTTTCTACTTAAGTTCTCTGCTGTAAAATAACTGTGAGCTAATAATGAATATATTATGATCGATGGCGTGTTGGTTGACTCAGTCCTCCTTTGATGATGCTCCTCCATCTGTCTGTTTGCAGCAGCTGTCTGTTCATCTCTTTCTGTGATGCTGTTCTGCCTCTTCACCCTGCACAGCTGGCACAGCAGCTGGCACAGGCACAGGTACAGGCCACCCAGGTCTAGTGGCACGGGTGTGGCACATCTGGATGGGAAAAAGGGAGGAAGGGAGGTGCACAGACATGAATTCAAATATACACTACCAGAAAGCAAAATGGTTCCATCGTTTTGGGCCAGGTGAATTTATCTTACTGCAGGTGCTTGTCATGCAACCCTCCTTCCACAATCTCTTAATGTACTCAAAAGCCGATTCCCTGGGAGCAGGCCGCTGACCTGAAACTAACCTACACAACACACAAGGTCAAAACGTGACCCTTATATGCGCTGGTGTGGCACATTAATGCAGGTACTGGCAGTGCTACCTGAAGAGGATGTAAGAGAGAGCGTGGAATAATCCCGTGTTGGTGTTTTCCGACTGTGTGTGTCACTGGAGTGATGGAGGATTGTGGGGGTGGAGGGGGATGAGGAAAAGGTCTGCCAAGCATGAAGGACAGAGCTGTAAAGAGGAAGAGACAAGAAGATAAGGAGATTGGGACACAGACAGGGAGCTAGGAGCCAGACCATGTTAAAGGCAGTCGAAAAAGAAGACGATGTACTTCAGGCAGGCTGAGGAAGGAGGCTGCCCAGTTCTTGCTTCCATCTGCAGTGTTAAGTAAGAGCTGGAGGAGTGAGAGACGGCAACAGAGAGCATGTGTGCAGGGGAGAGTAAGCCGGGGCATCTGGTTTTGTTAAGGCCTCAGAACATTCCTTCCCTCTGTTCGACTCTGGCTGGCAGCTTTTAAAGGGACACGTTCACTCTCATATCCTGCTCTGGGCATTGCCCTATCTTTTTAAGTTCGATTTACAACAGCTGAGGGTCACAGGCAAGATGTCTGTCTGTCTCTTTATATGTGTGCCCTCCTGACACTCAGGGTTGTTACAGAGGAGAAATGGTCTGTGTCTTTTATGACACAGAGGAGTAAAAGCAGAAATGACAGCAGACTTCAGCTGCCTGCCCGTTTGTTTATTTCTTATTTAAGTGTCCTTAGTTTGGGGTATTTCTCACTATTCATTAAACACACAAATACAAATGTTATAAAAGAGCATGACTACTAACACCTATCCAACATTAATGAACAGCTTTTAAACAATTTCAGAGGTTAAATTACACTGGAAATTTCTGAATAAATACAATTAATTTCAGATGTTAGTTTTTCCTGTACATTTTAACAAGGATTCAAATTTCAAGCCTGAAATGAGAAAAGAGACTTCAATGTGATTGCTGATGCTTGACTAAAATGGGATTTTGGGATGATGCAAACCAGGTGAAACTTACAATTGTGCAGACACTGTACAACAACATTATAATAACATGTCATTAAAAACAAACACTAAACTGCATAGCTATCATGAAAATGTACCCAAAATGACAGAGTCTGAAGTGCCATGATGCAATGCTTGTGTTACATGATACAGCAGGTGTCATGGTATGAATCTCAACACATGAACATGCCGTATAAGTAACTGGGTTTTCACGCAGTGATGGACTGTGCTTATTATTATGCATGATGGTCAGACGCTGGATGCTATTTGGTCATTATCCTCATGTCACTCCGGGGGACGGACGGGTCTTCGGTGCAGGAAAGGGTCGACCACAACAGTTCTTCAGCTGGCAGCTTTAGCTGGTACATGAGGACATAAAGCTTGCCAGTGAAGAACTGCTGTAGGTCAGCCAATGAGCACCCTGTACCCAACATGCCCTGAAACAGTCCATAACCTGCAGAAAAGCATGTAGATGACAGGAGTGAAGCCAACCTTAAAGTGACATTTTGAAGCTTTCAATTTGCTGCTTGCTGCCATCTGTGATGCTAACTGAGGCTAAAAGGATGGAACATCTGAAGTAAACAAACCCCTAAACATACTATTAGAGTCCTATTATCTCCTTAATGAAACAGTCGTTCTCAAAATCAGAACCACAGCACAAATTAGCAAGTTAAATAAGTTGTTGAGGCCATAAGTTTCTCTGACAAAACAATTCATGGGAGAAAATTTGGGAGCGTTTCTATGGAATTCTATGCAGTTGGAGATTTTCTGGAGCCAGCATCTAGCAACCATTACTTGTGCTCCATCTTAAGGCGCTTCCACATTGGCTTCAGCTTTTGGCCATGGTGGTTGCCGCTTGGCACACAAGCACATGCACTCCTTCTTTCTGGGCTGGTTTTAAAGGGAACTTGTTGTGGGAGAGAGGTGAGGAGGTAGAGAGAAAGATACCAGAGAGGAAAACTTTATAACATTCTTTTGTCCTTATTTGTGAATACTGCGGTTTACAGCGCGTTTAAATGTGCGCGCACGCATAAACAAACAAGCTGCGTGTGCGTATTGGCACGGAGCAGGCCTGCATCAGACATGCCAGCCTACTGTTTTAGCATTCTCTCTGCTTTTGCTATAATTGAATACAGAAGTCTTTGCTAGCGAGATAGCTTGGCCTCTGGTTACAGCCTGGAACTCCTGATAGAAAACAGCTTTTGTCCTATGGGGCAGTTCAGTTTACAGCAGCCATACAGGGCTGAATGAAGGAATTTTCCTTGCAGTTTAGACACTTCCACTCCCTTGGGTGTGTGACTGCTTCACCAACATGTCCAGGATTTTGTCATTTTACCTTGAGAAAACCCCACAAATTTCCATCCTAGTTAATGTCAATTTCAGAAATTCTGGTCGAAAGATGAGGCCCTTAAGAGAAACTACATGGGGCAAGTTTGGTCCATCATCTCCTTTGCTATGAAATGGTTTTGAAACTTTAACCATGGCCCAATCAAATGTTAGAAATTAAAAGTGACAAGAAAACCCTTCATGTGATGTAGCACTTAAACATTTGCTCTCAGCTGGCCACTGTGTAATACTTACGAGTAGCCCAGGATTTGTCTTGCCTGGCTTCCATTCAGCTGGCCTGACTTCAACTATTGCAGTCAGTCAGTCTGAAAAGCCTTTCCCTAGCAGCATATTCTTTCACAGTTCAAGGACAGGACTTTGGGCAAACTAGCTCTCAGCAGCACTGCGAACCCAGCAACCCCTGGAAACTCAACGAACCCCATGCTGCTCCGAGCAACAGTGGAAAGCTCTGGACTGCAGAGACACACACACACAAACACACATCCTCTCAATGTGACCGAATGGTTCTCTTCCACTGAGACAAGAATTCTGAATGGGCTTGTGGGCCTCGATCTTGTACTCAATCCAGTGGGATCCATTGTGTGTGTGTGTGTGTGTGTGTATTATTGGAGATGAGATCCAGGTCAAAGGCTTCTCCTTTGTGAGTAAATTTGTAAAGAGGCACCTGATAGCTCCGCTGGCCTTTGTTACCAGTGAGGAGCGAAGTTTCTCCTGGTGTTTGACAGACTGTATTTAAACGTGGAAGGATATTACATTTTTATGGAGAAACGGAGAGAGAGGTAAACAGATAAAACGGCAAACACTAACAAGGTCAGAGATCAGCTCTGCTACATTAAAACAATTATGTAACAACCCCAACACACAATAAGCTGGCCAAATAGCACAATCTGGCAACTTCAGCTGAAAATGTGCAAAGAAGCACTTCATATTTAGAATCAAATTGCCCACAAATCCAAGCTAGCTAAAATATCTGCTGCACACTAAAGAATATGAGCAAAGTTGTACCATTAGCTAAAAATGTGACACTCTGGTGGGGGGGTGGGGGTGGGGGGGCTGGTGAATGTTGCTGCTGCAGCTTCCTCTGCAACATCAACATCACATGCTTGTGCATTCAAGTGAGGGTCAGTAAAACCTGTTTTCTATACTATCTGAACACAGAGGGCTGAAGGGGAAATTCAATTAAATGCAAGAATGAGCACCAAAAGGTGCAAAACAAAAAGCGACAATATGAAATTAATGTACATCCTCATTATAAACACCAATTACATCCATTGGTTGGTTTTTCACATACTGTAGCATAAAACATGAAGTTGCGCCTCTGGCAAATTAAAGCCTGTTGTGACAGAAAACTGCAGATTTTTCCCTCTTAATGTCATTTTCACCCCATATTATTCCTTAGCTTTTCTTCTGTTGTTGTTCTTTCTCTGCTCACGATATGTTAAGCATGCACACTACACGCACACCCAGGCCATCCCAGAGTGGAGAACACAGTGTACCAGAGGAGTGATTTATTACACAGAGCTGACGATTCCCAGGACAATTACAGCCAGCCTAAGCAACAGGCTGAAAATGGCTTCTGTGAGTGTGTTCGTACAAACACAGAAACACACAAGATGCACAGTGCATGTGTGCATGAGTGATTCAAGCACAGATCCAAGCTGTGTGCAAGTGATAACCTAAGTCATGGAGAACTGTCCACAGTGCCCAAATTAATCCATTATTCTTAGTTTAGACATGCACAGAAATATCCCATATATGTTTGTATTTCTGGTGTTTCTAACTCTAACCCTAGGCAGCACGGTGACTGCTTGAGAGACAAATGGACTAACTATCTCTTAAGCTCCAAAAGCAAAGGCAAACCTCTGAAACACAAACAAAAACAGGCCAAAAGGTGTGTTTAGTGGTGATGGGGATGAGGTGGTGGTTAACATGGTTGGTGGGTTAGGACGAGGGCAAAAGCTAAACTGAAATGAGGTTTGAAAGTAACACTTTAACAAAAAAAAAATGCAAAGTCACTGTGAGACTTAAAAATAAATTTACAACCTACTGACACTTTGCAAAGCAGCAGAGTATCCACAGAAAGCGATTTGACTTCACATAGAGAGCGCTCTCTCTGGGGGACAGGATACACCCTCATTTGTTTCCAGTGCAACAGAAGTTGTTTGGGGCTGGCTGTGGGTTTGGTTTGTACTGAAATGCTGTTTCTCAGCAAATTGGACTGATATCTAATTGCTGAAGTATGATTAAAAAAACACACAGAGGATGGAGGATGGATTAAATCTATGACGCTTGCCAACAACATATCTTAGAGGCCGCGTAGGGAATGACTCAACCAACACAAAAGAATGGGGAGCCCCGTGAATCATTCCAAGAATGCCTTTTCTCATCCAAAATCAATTTCAAAAAATGCATCCAGTCTGTGTTATGACATTTTTACAGTTTCAGTGTCATGGGAATACGTGCTAATATAAGCTAAATGCTTCTCCTGCAGCATGAGACAACAAAAAGCTAACATGTGGATACTCTAAACCACCGCACAAATACTTAAACTGGATTACATGCTGTATGTAAATGTAGGGCTAATACCAGATGAGGATGCCATAGTTGTTTTCTATACGGGCAGGATAATCTTACATATGTGCTTGCTGTGTCATGAAGATGAGAGCAGCTTTGCAACAGATTCTGGCAAGCTTCTTATCGGGCATCAACAATATCCATTTCACAAGCAGCGTCACCCAGCCCTTGTCCCTTTTGGTATCGCTGTAATCTAAAATATTTTCTCTTGAAAGCCACGGCCCTGGCAGAACAGTTAATGTGAGCTTTATTACAACAACCTTAAGGCACACCCAACTGTGAGTAGTTCAAAGACTGCATAACAATCACACATACCCAAGTTTGTCCCATGTCAAACTGATCTCCATTATAACAGAAACACTATCGATACATCAAATTAATTCATCTGGCATTAGGTGAATTAATAATATTCAGCTCATAGCAATTTGTTGTATTAAGACATGGCAGCAGTGTGTGTGCATGTGCGTGTGTGTCTCTGTGTGTGTGTTCGTATTTTGAAGCAGCTAATTTGCAGATAAATATCAATCTGATTAATTCTCCACTTCTGAACACACTGGAAACTTTATAGCACTTTCTTCAATCAACTGTGTCATGTGCATTCACTCTCACAGACGTAATCAAGGATCAATACTTCTTTTAATCCTGCCCTGAGATTTTCGAATTTCTCTTAATGGCCATGTTAAACATTTAAGTTATGGTTCTTCTGCAAGTGGACAACTAATTTAATTCTATACTTTTCCAGCCTCCAGTGTGCTCATCAGTATACACAGACACTATCATTGTCTCAATTTCAGCTGGTCTGCACTAGATCATACGAGCACACCCAACCCCCATAATATTTTACCCAAGGCCATGACAAATTGCTTTCAAGTCACGAGTGGATCAATATATTTGCCAGTGCTTTCCTCCTACAGCCCTGAATGGGATTAGTGAGAAGAAAGAGAATGAATTTCAAGACACACACACACACACACACACACACACACACACACACACACACACAAGCAAACATTGCTGAGGAGTAATTCCAGCGGAGAGGCATGCTAACACTAGCACTCTGTCAGAGCGCGTTCATCATTCGCACTGCTTGCTTCTCAAAATGACCGAGATACGGGGGACAAGCTGGAAGTTACTGGAACTGATCGTTGTGTGTGTGTGTGTATGTGCGTGTGTGTGTGTGTGTGTGTGTGTGAGAGAGAGAGGAATAATGTGTATGCATGAAATAGTATGTGAGTGAGAAAATGTATGCATGCATGGGGAGAGTCCACGCCCTGTTTTATAGAGCAGCTCATTCTTTCACAACGCACACACTCACGCCATGTGAATTATGAAATGTGACACTGCCGACAGAAAACGAAGGAGTGTGTGCATGTGTTTGTGCACGCGCACACCCACGAGCCCCATACATCTATAGGGCATAATCTCTACTTGTGCCCTGGGCTGCTGTTTATTTGGATATCAATGATTCAAAATGAAACCAGTTACAGTTGGAAGTGGGAGAACAACTTCCAGTGGTAGAAAAAAAAGGAACGTGCACAAGGCGTTCCTTAAATGCGAACCAAAGCCCTGTAAAAGGCTAATGTGTTCCTCATAAGAGGTTTTGTCTCGTACAGCTGTTCTCCTTGTAGGAAACATCCAGTAATGTCCCAAACTTCAGTAATGAGAGGTTTTCTTTTAATTTGGGGGCCGAAGCTGGAGGGTTGGGGGTGAAGGAGAGGGATGCAGAGGAAGACAGCAGTGAGGGTGGAGCCCATGAAAAATGGCATAAACAAATGACTCAGCCACACACACGCACACATACACACCATTGTATCTCAACAAGGCATTTTTGCTCCAAAAATACATTCAAACACAACCTGACAGCAATTATGCCATAGTCATTATCCACACACATGTGTGAAATTTTGCAGCCCCCTTTGATCCAGACAGCACAGCTTGTTAATGCACTGGTTTCCTTCATGTGTATAATGGTATTCGCTTAAGGAAGAGGTGATGTCAATGGGCAGGAAGCCAGCAGGTGGGAAAGAGGAAGAGGAAATGGTCCTTCCAGTAAAGTCCTGCAGAGCGTCTAACAGGATTTTATACTGAGCATCTGGAGCCAGGAATGCATGGGAACAGTATGGAGAGTGTGTGTTTGTGGAGGAAGAGAGAGAGGTGGTATCTGCCTCAGTGACGTCATGACGTGCGAAACACACAACCTGGTCCTGGTGTTCCCACCACGCACAGATGAGACAATGACGCAGCATGACTCTGAAACTGCGGACGTGTGTGTGTGTGTGTGTGTGTGTGTGTGTATGTGTGTGTGTGTGTGTGTGTGTGTGTCTGATGCAAGCTCCCTGTGAAGGACACAGCAAGCGTCAAATTTTCTACACACATGCATACACGCACAAACACGCACACATAGATCAAATCATCCTTTGGAAAATATAACTGAACAGGAGGGAGAGAGAAACCTCCTGAGACAGTGAGATACAGAAACAGAGGGGTGGAAGTAGGGGTGTGAACACTGGGTAAAGGGGCACAACATAAAGAAAAGATTTGTGTGCTTCCTCCGGCTGTCATCTCCCTTCCTACCACTGGGAAGAAGCGTGTCAAAGAGTACATTGTTTCGCTCTATGTATCTGTTTGTGTCCATCCCTTACTCTGGCTAAATGCCCCTGTATTCCCCACGAATCCATCCTCCCTCTCTTGCTTTCCTTGTGCATATATATCCTTTGTCACCCTTCTCCTCTAACTAGCAGTTTAGTTTGGGTGCTGAAAGACAGGAAATGCCTGTAGGGCAGATGAATAAGAAGTGGCAGCTGCCCATGCGTGGTGCGAATCCAGAGAATCTCCTCAGTATCATGCCTTCACCCCATCCTCTCTTCAGAGAAGGATAAAAAGACACAGAGGGCTGAAACATGCTATGGACCATCTCCTTACAGACTAATGTCATCGTCTTCACAAAAGATCAACATTTTAAGACGCAAACCACCAGCACACTACATACCATCGTGTCAAGTTAAATTTTCTGTCCCTAAATGAAAATTTTACACCGCTGCACTTGAGACATCTATGCTACACAACCATGTGCCCGTGTGCACAGCTGAACACTCCCCCCCCCCCATGACGTGGTCTTTGTTTCAGCTAAAGTTAAACTCTATTGTTTGGATTTTAACAATTCTTGATTCCATTGTTTGAAAGGCCTCACAAATGTAAGGATTTGCTGCTTTTGCTGTTAATTACTTTAATGTTCTTTACTTATTTTTACTATTTTTTCTTTCTTTTCATTTCTTTTTTCTTTTCTCTACTAGTTGGATGAACCAAGCCTTGAATATTTTTTACAGTGTCTTATCTGAATACTTCTTCCACCGCTGCTGCTGTCTGTGTATCAAAGTTTTTTTTTTAACAAGTCATGTTAGCACACACACCTAAAAGCCTTTGGGTAAATTCTAAATTGAAACCGGTTCTTGATGCCCAACCCTAGCAGGCATTAATATTTTCTGTTCTGCTACCCCCCACTGCTCTCTTTTTAAGACGCACTCAAAATTTAGGGTGACTCAACAGGGGGAAGGGTCAAAGAGCAGTGACAGACCAAAGCCAAACACTCACCTGGGTTTAAGGAAAAGAAAGTGACTCTACTTTAAGCCCTTTCTGCATCTATCAATAAAAATCTGCTTTTGTGGAGTAACGTCTCTGCACCAGACATCACCTTATAATTTACCCAGCCAATCATGTTAAATTAATTTGACCTTTGACCCTGGTCTCTCCTACTCCTTCATTTGGGTGGAGACAAACATTTACTTCAGGCAGTCCAAACCCAACTGTCATCTGCAGCTGCAGATCGGCGACCATGCTGATGTGGGTGGGTCTCCACACAGCGTAGACATCATAATTTGGTTTATTGGTTCCTCGTTTTACGAGCTACATTTCTAATTAGACTGAGAGAGATTAAGAAGCTCTCGTCTATGACACTGGCAGAAGATGAAATGATAAGCTGATGACAGTTTGGTTGGTCAATGAAAAACCAAGGCGAGTGGAGGTCAACTGCCATCACACTCCACTGAACAGGGTGTGTATGTGTGTGTGTGTGTGTGTGTGTGTGTGTGTGTGTGTGTGTGTAGGGGGCATGAAAAAAATGTTTGTATAAGTGTGTGTATCTGTGAGTGAGTGTGTTTCCTGCCGTTCTGGCCCCAGCTGTACCCAGATGGCCTGAGAGCACAGTGTGCTAAGCTAACAGAGACGAGACAGAGACATTCACCCTGAGTTACTGAGCTGGAAGAACGCTGTGGCCTGACACATGTAATGATACAGATCCACATTTCATCCACACAAGTCATGCCCTATTAAATAGCCTCCTCTATTACCTTTCACAGGTGTTTACTAAATACATTAGATATGACATGACCTCAGTATCCAACAGCTTCAGTTATTGAATAAAATCCTGTGATAATGGAGTTGGTTACCACATGACTAGATTGAGGTAATTACTGAAGCGCTTACTCAAGCAAAACCAACCAGATTGAGTCTAAATGGTCTTTATCATGTCCTGACACGTAAAGGCATTTAATAAACAAATTTGTCTTAACATTTTAAGGCTCTCTACATGTCATAAAGTCACAAAGAGCAATGCATGCGAAGAGGCTAAAATTAAAATTGCACAAAAAAAAAAAAAAAAGAAACCAAGAAACACAACAGTTACTTCATGTGTTCTTATCCTCATGTGTTTCTCTCCTTAGTCACACTAGATGAGATGTCACCCACCTCGATTACAGAGATGTGGGACAAGTGCTTCAAAAAATAAAGTTGTCACAAAATAATTGCATCAGCTGTTTTTTTTATGTTGATTTATAACTATATCGATAATCTTTTCAGTTCTACAGACTTTTTAGTCAATGAAATGCTGAAAAAAGTCAGAAATACCCATCATAAGTTCTACGACACCCAAGGTGACATCTTTAAAAGTTTAAACTCAAAGATATTAAATTTAAAACGACATAAAACAGAATAGCAGAAAATCCCTTAATTAAAGAAGCTGAAACCTGGAAATATTTCACCTTTTAGCTCGATTCAATAATTTAAACCAACAATGATCAGAACTGTTAAATATTAATTTTCTTGCAATCAACTGGAGCTCACTCTTCTTCAGTACGCTGCATGTCAAAAGATGTCACAGAAGTACAACAACAATACAAGATGGTGCAGCACAAGTGTAATTAGTTAGTACACTGATAACTCCAGTGTCCTCCAAACTAAAGAAGCAAACTTGTACTCACCACAAATCTCTCTGTCTGCAGTATCCTAATGAAGACGACTTGGTCAGCCACTGTTTTTGCAGTATGCATCAACCCACCTTTGCTACTTTCTCTCCTTTAAGTCTGTCCATTTTCCTTTTCTATCACTTGTCTCTCATCCTCCGCCCTCCTACCTTTCCTACGGTCATCTCTCATGCTTCTGCCTTCTGAGCGTTCCTTTTCCACCGTCTCCCTTTCCCCCCTCTGTGATCTACTTTCTCTTTTAATATCATCCTCCTTGCCCTACCTTCACTTTATCCCTCTCTCTCCTCCTCATCCTCCTCTGCTCTCCCCGTGTCTTTAGGTTGGTCAGTTCAGCAAGGCCGAGTTACATTCCTGGGATGCCTGCTACATATGGTCCACATTCCAGCCGGTCTGCCGAGAGGCCCACCGCTGGCCCTGCGGAGACCAGGCCAAAGCTGAGCGTGCTACGGCATTGCTTCAGCCTAAAATAATCTTAACACAGCTTTAGCTTAGCTCAGCCTGTGCCTGCAGTCTCACAAATCAAAACTCAGAACTAAGAGGTCCAACCCCAGCCTTAAGTGAGGTTTCATTTAGCTCTCTTTCCTTGCACACAGGCTGCTGCAGTTTCTTACTCTGTTTATCTGTTCCCTCAGGCTACTTGCTCTGGCTCTATCTGTGCATGTGTGCACAACTTGTACAAGGCACAATAGACTCTGTTCTTTAACTAGATAACCTACAGACACACATCAGGGGCAAATATCCCAGGAAGTCATCTCACGACTCGAATGCTTTCTGTTCAGTCTGGCTCTGTGAGGAAAACTATATGCCCTAAGTAAAGGCACAAATTTGGGGCCGAGCCTTAGACAGGTTAACTCGTTACGGCTGTATTTAGCTGGCAAAATTATTCATTTGTTGTTAGTTTCATATTTTTGTTGCCAGAGAGAATTTTTCCAGTGGGCAGACACACATAACGCAACATGTGTTGTGCATATGAGGATGGGGCTGGTCTGGTAAACCACACACAGCCCTGCTGAGGAGTGGCGGCAATGTCTCTCCATATGAGGAAGATACAATAAAGTCAGGGACACCGGTGGAATACTGTTAATGCTGCATCACCAACTACTATATCTCAGACTCCGCCATGCTGCACACACCCACACAACCCTGTCGTGTGCGTGTGCGCACATGGAAACACAGACAGAGGGTTCATCTGTCTGTCCATTGGACGATACCATACACACACCTAGTGAGTGTACAGCATGACAACACCTGCCAAGAAGCTTTGGCCGACTTAACCAGGCGCACACACACACCCTTCCCACCCACCTCAAATTTCTGTGCTTGTTAACCTCTTATGACTCTATAAGGATGTTAGAAGGAACATTTAAGTATCCACTGAACAATGCGGTATTCATCCGAAAGCGTGTAAAAATTTAGCCAAAGCTAGTCAAAGTTAGCTCTCTGAGGCTGTCTGGGTGTGGCCATAAAAATGTGCAACCTCACTGCAGCTACCGCATTCCCACCGCAGATCCTCCCCTCTTTGATTGGCCATCAATAACAGTCAATGTTCAGTCCCGCTCGGTCACACCAAGTCACTTGATGGGTTGGTCATTCATCACCAGCAGAGGAGTGAGTCATCAAATGACACATTTTTATATTCTATGGTTCTGATCAATGTCAGTAACTCTGACGGGGCAAAACGGTTCCAGATCTTTCTGTGGTTATTTTGGAAAGTTAAGTAGAAGGCCTGTTAGTTGGGCTAAACCCTTCCCAATTTGCTGACCCACAAATATACACACATTTGCATGAAATATGGCCAATACTCAAACACACACACACGCACACAAAGATAAATGCACATGCACTCTAAATTACGACTTTGATGATGACTTCACATTTGACTCTATATTACAGGACACGGGGACACAAAATTGCTGAAACAAACACCAGATTCCAGTCTTTCTCCCCTCTTGCATGCCCTTTCTGTGTGTGTCTGTGTCTGGGGAGTGGCACAGTGGACGTCAGTACCGGACCCCTTTATTAATCACATCTAGCCGTGCAGAGATAACGGCCGCTAACACACACACATGGTATGTACATAGGTCAATCCAGTGTGGTTAAACAATCAGAGCCCAGACAAAGCAAACACTCAAACAAGATGGCAAAGAGGAGAAGGACAGAAAGAGGGCAGAAAAGAGCCCGTAAGGGTGTAACTTCTCAGATGCACAGAGTGGTACACTACGCTGTGCGGTACGTAACAGCAGAACGTTTGAAGTGGTGAATAAGGAAGTTATCTGAGGAGTAATTCAACTGGGGGTTTATAAAGTAATTCAGTTCTTCACAAATCAACAGCAATTACTCTTGAGTCACAGGAATGCAGCGACAAGGCTGCACATTCAGCTCCCTTTTCACTTCAAAAACGTGACATTGATGTGCACTTCTAATCACGCAGTTAAAACCTTTCTAAGTTCACAATGACTCTTCTAACAATAATAACGACTTCAAATCCTTTCTGCATACCAGTCTTGCAACACTCATGGTGTGTCATTGTAACTGAAGTCACTGAGGCCTTGTAAATATATTATCACACTCCCATATGTGAAGCTAGTCCCGGCACTGTACTTCCTGCATGGGTGGTGGGTGGGACATTATTTCCAGCAGGGTTAATTCTCTTAATAACAGCCCAAGGCCTGGGCATTCAAATGGTGGCATCCTGATAATCCAGGTGTGTCCAGTGGCCCGGACTCTGACCGGCCTGCAGCATCGTGTATAATTCACTAGTCATACCAAAAGAGGGGATAATTACAGCAGGCTGGGTACTCTTGAGGAAAAGGGAAGGCAGTGGGGGAAGCCGAAGAGAGTCCTTTGCAGCTAACAAGCATATTCAGAGCATCTTCAGCCTGAAAAGTGCATTTCTTTGTGACATCATGTAGAATTGGAGGATGAACAGAGAGGAAAAAACGACAGTATTACTTTTGCAATTTAACCAGGAAAGCTTGTCAGAATTGGGCAGGCCCTCGGAAAATAAGCAGCAATGGGAAGCTCTTATGAATCCCTCTGAACAGACAATCTGGGGGAATAAAGGCAAGCTACTGGGCCACAGAAATGGCCGTGATTTGCACAAGGTCAAGTTATCCATCAAGAGGTTTTATGCCTTGCAAAGATCAGAGACGACAAAGTCTGAGCTGCCATTTGGCTGACATAGATGGGATGCAGGTGGAAAAAGCCAGGGGTTGCTGAACAGAATGCGAAGACGGGGAGTTTCAGCTCAGGAGCCAGTCCTTATTGAATTATAACCCGACTCAATACAGTTTTGTACCGAAGAATTTGAGCTTTGGAACTTGAACTCTGACAAGTTGTCATATTTCAACCCATTTCCTTAATGTTGAAATCTTTAAACTGAGATTGCATAAGAAAACAGGCCCTGCACGCTGCCTATAAAATTACATAATCCCTGCCACTAGAATTCATAGAAAATGGGGGGTGGAGTGCACTGACTGTACGAACTTGCAACAGGTTGATGAGCAAAGCGCAATAACAAGGGTCCCAGTAAAAAAAAAAGCAAGCAATGGAAAAACAAGACAGACACATCAAAAAAAGCTTTGAGGTATAAAAACTACAATATGTTACATGGATACACTACTTGATTGTCATTGGTGAAGTAGACAAATAACCTTTCGCTCTATAATGTTACGACACAGCTGTAAGCATTCCACAGGTTGACTCAAACACAACTTACCTCCACCAATTAACACCTAGACTCCTGGAAGTAGGTCCTGATGCCATGAACGAAAGTTGGTTAAAAGACAACACCTACTGAAGGCACCTGGAGATACTGAGGGGGGAAAAAACAGCATAAGACAAGCTTGAAAGGGGAAATGAATGACGCGGAGGGAGAGAGAGAGAGAAAGAGAGTGAGGAGGAGGAGGAGGAGGAGGTGGGGGCAACTCTCCACATCCATGTTGCGCTACAAAGGGTGGGGCCTTGAGGAATTCACTCTATCTGCTTTCCTCTCGACTTAAAGCTTATCTTAATTAGACCATACAGGGTCAGTCTGCCTATGCACCCAATTATGATTGAGTTACTGTGCGTTAAATGCGTCGCAAGAGTGAGCAATGACTCCTCCATATTCTTTGACAAGTCGAGCACACTACTGTAATATAAATCCAACTCTTCTATTCCGCTCCTTCCCGGCTGGATTTACATTCATTCAACGCCCCAAACGTCTGCTTTGGTGAAGACACACCCGCACCATCCCACTGTATGATATCCTCGCACTGTATCATAGACCAATACAGAGATTTATACAGGCCTCAGCCGACCGACAAACCAACTCCAAGTGCCAAATCACTCCCTTTCTCCAGTTTGGAGTGACACTCCATCTTAATAAAATGATTAAACGCCTTCGGGATAGCACCGCAGCACGCCCTCTCCCGTGGCCTTTAAATGTCACCTCCGCTAAAAAGTTTGCAAAATGTATTTGACAGTCGCACTTACTTTGGCTTCAGGTAAATTCACTGGCTCCGCCGAGGCGCTCGTCACTGCGCTTACACTCTTTCAAATATGCGCAATTTGTGCCGTGCCTGGATGAGGTTTGAGGATTATTAGGCGCTATTCGGACTGTTTCCCCCACGCCCAGTTTGCCTGTGGCATTCAAGCGGGGCTGTCTAGTGTAAAGTTGCCACGTCCGTTACATTTCACAGACTTATGACACCAAAACGACCTGCCAAGCTGTGAAGAAAATACTCGACTTACTTCTTAACTGCGTAATAGTCCAATTAATCTAGGCTACTGCGGGGATTTAAGCCAAAAGGTGCGCACATCAAGATGGCAATACATTTGTTATGTAATATGTTCCTTGATGAAAATGACTGAACAGAAAGCCTTGAAAGCCTTTGGTAGATAGAAGAGTCTGAGCTCTGACTGGCCACTCTCGGCTGGAAACAGTCGGTTTTATAACATTTTTTCAGTGCAGAAGCCTTACAGAAACCCTCAGCCACACCTTAACTCTCAATCAATTTTTTTTTCTGACAGCTCCAGAGGTTTCGACGAGACGCGAAGCCCGTAAGTTCACCCTGACCACACTGCCGATCTGCGTGTCTCGTGCACTCCGGTGTTACCGTTTAAACCTCTAAAAAAGAAATGTAAAAACGGTCCAATCTGAGTATCCGGTTGGCCGGTCCCACCCCGTGCCGCTCGCTGCTCCTCGGGGCTCCCTCCCCGGTCTCTCTCCGGTCCAACTCCTCTCTTCAAACCGGCTTCTCACTCCGATCAGCTGGCAGGGCCGTGACGTCAGCACCCCAAACCGGCCAATCACACGCGAACCGGAAAAATCCCTGCTGACGCCCACATTATATACGCACGATGACGATCAGGCGTATCGCCCAGTGACAGTGCAGATGTCTGTGAGAAATAAGGCGGGCACTAGAAGTAGTACCCAATGGGACTACATCCGCCCATGGGAGGCGTTTTATCCTCTGACCTATTACGTGTGGGGAGGTATTAAGTGTAAAGCGTGAGGAACTTTTCTACACCAGCACGCTACAGATGAAATTGAATATAATGAAATTTAATATTTATGGATGGTTGAAGTAATGAAAGGTCCCGAATGAGTGTGACTGTAGGTTATGACAGGTCATCAGCCAGTTTCATGGCATAAGCTTGTGTGTCACACCAAATGTCAAAGTCAAATTCTATTCAAGTCAATTTGACAAATTTGCTATATATATCTATACATATATATGTGTGTGTGTATGTATGTATGTATAAATGTGTGTGTACACACACACACACACACACACACACACACGCCTTTATGCATGTATGTATGTGTGTGTATTGCAAATTTGCTTCAGAGGGCTTTATAATCTGCACAATATACGACACTATCCATCTTTAGGCTGAAACTGAATTTGGATAAAGAAAAACTCCCACAATTTTGTTCTATTCAAGTGAAGACCTGGTTTGTTTAATAACCCTGTAACTGTTATGTGTCAAGTTCAGATATGAGGCCTTGCCTCTGGCACTGCAGTATATAACCAAACTTCTAACCCTGTATTGGCATCAGAGGGCCCTCAGTTATGCCAGTTTGGGCCTTTTAATTGTTCTCAAGTCCAGGTTAGAAAACAAAGAGTCATTCATTTTTTCTCTCTACTGGCTCCTCCATCAGCCCTCCATTAGCATCATGTTGGCAAACACAGTCTCAGCTGTTAAATCCCAATTTATACATCATGCATCTGCTTTAATGACACTTACATCCTGCTTTTATTTTTAATAACTCTGGAAAGCACCATAAATAAACCATTTTATTGTTACTATAAGTTAAAAAAGATTTAGGGGTGCATCACAGATTAGCCGTGCACTTGTACTGGTGTATTCATCTGGAGGTAAATGCAAATGCTTTCCATTATGTGATAAAAAATGCCACTTGATGTAGGGTCTTATTTTACAGTATGGTACTTTACTAATTCCCAAAAGGCACCAGGACTATCACTTGAACTTACCGGTCTTTACTCTTGACAGTTATTATGGCACTAATACCCCTCAAATAAATGAGGTATTGAAAAGGTGCTTTCCTCCTCAAATAAATTCATTTTAAAGCTGAGGTACAGTGCTTTTTATGATCTTTAATGATCGCCTACATCAAAGTGATGCAGCAGGCTGTGTGTCAACCTCTTCTTCACTATATATATTCCTGATCTGTGGTCTCCAAAGAAGTCTCCATTTTGAACCCTAAACGTGCAACACTGAAGCTTAAACAACCCAAACTCCTGCGCATTTTAAACTGCTTTTCAGTGTTGCATCTTTTTTAAGCAAACACAGCGTTCCTGTGGTTTGGAGTGGAGTAAGAATCGGGTTCTACTACCAAATAAGTGATTGCACTTCTTGTGGACAGAAACCTCAATTGGTGGCTTGCTCGCTGAAGTCACTACAATTCCACATTTGGAAAAGAGAATGGAGTGTGCTATGGTATCCTTTCGAACCAGAGAAAAAAAAAAAACATGAAACATTTATGTGTCAGGTATGGAGGTAACTCTATTGAGGACTCAAGGTGAAATGAAAATATGGACATGATGTAAATTACATGATAAGATCTTTGTTGGGAAGATTAGGCATGCTGTTTTTTAACAAAGGTAACAACAGAGTTTGAGGATTAAATGTGACATGAAGACTGCAGGTTTACTCCTGAAATACAGTGGAGAGTATTGAGTCTTTGATACCGACAAGCAGTGCCCAGTACTGCATAATTGAAGCTACCTGAAATATTCTCAAACCACTGCAGTGCATGCATGAGACGAACGAAATCATGGCTGAATTTTCTCATGACTTTTTAATGCAGTGGAATTGTGAGTGCGTGTTGCGCATGCACGTTGTTAGCATGTTAGCATGGATTTTGAAAGCGAACATCATTGGATGGTTCTACTTGCCTGTGCACATACAGCCTGATCACAGACACTGCATGTGTGTTTAGTTGTGTGAGCATGTGCATATCCATCAAACGAAGGCAGTGTACATGGCACCATATCAGCCTGTTTTGGCTGAGGGACAGAACAGAGAAGTTACAAAGATCAAAGGCAACAACCTGTCAACCCTTTTGTTGTACCGTATTTTAAACAGGCTGTAACACAATGCCGCCTCAGCACAGTGACACAGCTTTTATTCCTTGCCTCAATTTATGTTGATGCATTCACAAAGCTGGGCAGGAATGCGCCACAGGCTACATCGTTCAAGAAACCAGTCCGTCCTCCCCTTAGTGTTCTCTCATGGTTTTAACTCTCACTGAGGTGGCCGCGATTGATGCCCCCCCTTTTTTCTTGGTCTCTGTTGACTCAAGCCCATCAGGGCAGGGGAGACCATTCAGTTCATATCTCAGGGACGGTACCTTCTCACACACACATCTTTGCTACAGACCTAATAAAACTGTTCCTGGGAGTAAACACACATCAAGGGAACCGCAAGCTAGTTTGCTGTGGATGACCCTCATGTCCAAATACTAACCATATCACAGGTGATGTGGTATCATGAGTGTTTATATGTGTATAGCACAGCTGAGCCCACTTTAAAGGGGTAAATGTTTTATCATTTGAAAATGAGGGAATAGTTTGATTTTGGGGTATTTAATCTTTTACACAATCAGATTCACTCATTAATGCTTTTATTATAAATGCTGTCAGAACATTAACAGTGCTGTCTGAACAGTTATCTTCATTTGCTCGAGTATGATTGAAATGTATCATAATTGTAATAATTTCTATATGGCTTGTGAAACTTTTAAGGTAACATATCTTCATGTCTGGAAGGAAAGCAGAAATCTCCTAAATGTCTGAATTGTTTGGCAGTGTCCTTTGTGTTCCAGAGCCCGACTCCTGTTAAATTGTGTCTTTTTCTACATGTGGTGGGAGAAATTTATTGGTTGGCAGTAGTTATTTTTTAGCAGAAAGAAAATACAAGCCTTTTATCTTCTCTTTGTGTTCACCTGCACAGTGACAGAATCGCTTCTGTAAAGGTTCCTAAAATACACGTAGGTTAAGGATGGAGGACACTCGGGTTAAATGAGACATCTTTAAACCTTAGTTATGATGGCATTGATTTCTCAATGGTAAATGTAAGTAAATGGTTTGAGAATTCGTTTTTAATTTACTTTTTAAATTACCACTCGCCAGACAGACTGGTGCTTTCAGGCCATCACGAACTGAAACTTCTGTATAATGTAATCATGTAACCGCAAAGTTCTGCAGTACAAATTATGTTTTTTCTTTTCTTTCTCAGACACCATGTCACAGTGGATTTTTCATAACTCCATGGTAATATTTGAGACCCAAGCTTGCATTTTGTTGTATTGGATTGCGTTATATTGAAAGCCAGTTTGTTCCTTCATAGAAGTGGACGTTTTGATGAAGTTGCAACCTGAATCCACTGAATCACTGGAAACCTGTGTCTATACAGATGCTCTGTGTTGCTTTGAGTGCATGATGGTGTCTTGGATGTACATTGGGATTGTTTAGTTTGATGACAATTGTCTGTAAAAAGTCCTTTTCAACATCTAAAAGCTCTTTGTAATGGAAAGATGTGAAGTTTTACTTTTTTCCATTTCATCTGCCTGTGGGAGAATTTGTTAATTAAGGAATCAGAAGGACAGTGCACAACATGTACTTTTGCAACGTCAGTCAAAACTTAATTGAAGACTAGATTGCTTTGCTTAAAAATCTGAATTGCTAATCAACAGCCTTTGAGTCACATCACATCTGCAACACGTTCTGTAGCTGCTGCTCCTTTTTACTTCGACAGTTAGTCACTGTGTTTACTGTGACTGGTTTAGGTTTAGACGATTAAAGATAGAATAACAGTAAAATAATGATCCAATACTAATAATCACATAACACAATTACAGTACTCAGTGTGCTTATTCCATCTCTGCGTGACTAAAGGCCTCTTCAGAATTGTATTGTTACATGACGCATTTTGCCTGTGTGAACAAGTTGTGGCTCAACTTCGTCACCTGCTTATATTATCAAACAGTAATTGCAAAACCTTTTACTCATAATATAAGATTTTTTATTACGTGGAGAACATTTGTAATTCCAGGAAACATTAGTGCCCCTAAACATTCTGTAACTTATTTGTATCATCATCCTGACATCTGTGATTGGGTTGAATAATGTGTGCATCAGTAGAAATAATCGACACTGTTGGTACTTCCTTAGATCATCTGATGCATGTAAACTTAATTGAATGGCTATTGTCACTTCTGAAGAGTCTGAGGTAGCATACCTTCACTGTTGTTTTACAAATATAACCTGAGTGAATCAGCATCCCTGACAACAAAGAAGAAACACTTCATGTGTTGCTGTCCTTCCTTTAGAAAATACTTGCATCACTGAGTAAGCGAACCTTTACGCTTTGTCTGTGACGTGTTTAAGCTCATCAGTGGAAACATTATACTGCTACTTCCTGTGTCTCTTGTAACCATACAGCACAAACATGAGAACAATGCTGAGATTTAAGTGCAACAGTACAACCTGTTAGTTAGAGCCACATATTTTCCATCCATATGTCTCACTTCAGTACATGCTTTTCTGTCTCTTCACTATGTCCAGTCTCTCCTCTTCTTTCATTTCTCCACCTCCCTCAGTTGCGATCTTGCTCGTTCAGTACATAAATCCCTCTCTAAAATAGATTCCAAGAAGCAATTGGTACCTCTGCCAGGCAAGGAGCAATCTGGAAACTATTCAAACCAGGTAATGGCTTTTCTAAGCCGAACAGAAAAAAAACACATTGCATAGTCACACACTACAACAGGTGGGGGACTTTATGCTTCGAGTGAGCGAGACCCACACTCACAGATGAAATTGAGAGCCTGAAGCCTTAAGTCAGAGGGTTCAACACTGACAGACCGCAGAGGATATTACCAAAACCATCATGGTCAGTCAAGATCAAGGTATTACTGTCCATGAAAAGAGCAGCTCAATCATCAGGAGGTTTTAGACAAGAACTTTGGTTGCATGACTCTCCATTAACATTTTGCTAGTGAAGTAAACTGAAGGAAACTACAACATATTAATGTTTGATTTTATTTGACTGGTTTATTTATTGATCTTAATTCTTGAATTTGGTAGATTGTTACACAATTACTGCTGTCTAAATAGTATGAACAATGTTGAAATTCTTTGAGCAGGTAAGAGTCGTTAGGCATATTTTACGGCCATGTTAACAGCTCTGTGAGGCTGTACCCAGGTCCAGTGTTACTTTGAGCTAAATGCTAACATGAATACACTGGCAATGCTCAAAGGCGGATGGTAAGCAGGTATGATGTTTACTATATTTATCATGTTACTTTTGTGTTAACATGCTAACATTTGCTAATTAGGACTAAACACACAGCTGAGTACAGATGAGGCTGATGGGAATCTCTGCAGTTTTGCCGCTAAATGATCAAGTGTTGGACAAAAGGACATTTGACCTGATGATAGCTGGATAAAAAGGCAGAGGATCACCAAAATCAGTAAATTCATCCTCTGGTGCACCATGGGTATATGTAGCAAAATGCATTGCTATCCATCCAGTAGTAGCATATTATAACCAAAAGTGTTAACCCTGTTGAAGTGCAGAGGAAACGTCAAGGGCCAAGTCAGTAGGCCTCATCCTCTGGGGACCATGAAGGTGTGTGTAAAATTTAATTGGAATCCATCCAGTGGTTGTTGACAGACTTTCTGACAGACTGACAGTGTTTGCTAGTGTGGCTAAAAACCAGGATCTAGACGTGTCAGTGTTCAAGCAGTAAATACCTGACATGAATCTTTTTACAGCTACTTAAATGTACTGAAAATGAGACTTAAGATTTGGTTCAGATGAATACTTATTTTAAAATAACATCAGGGTGCTCTATAGTTCTTTGAATAAAAGCGTCAAGCCTTTTCTATGAATTATTGTCCTCAGAGCTGGACTATCAGGTGCACCTTTGAACATGCTGTTATTTTCCTTTTTCAGGTTTATATCCTGACTCAGTAAAACAACTTGGAATTGCTGACATCCAATGACCTCCTTCTTGGCCTGAGGTCTCACATACACCCATTCTTCTGTCACTGTCTAGAGTCCAGAATGCTGACTCTTCCTCAGTCTCTGATTTTACCACCACAAGTGTCCATCTGCCCCACCTCCCATCCTGTCTTTTCCTTTACAGTTGTCTCAAACACAACTTCTCTTCTTCCAAAATCCCCACAGCTAAACTACAATGAGCTTCTTAGGTCTGGTCCTCTCAGACTGTCAGTTAGACATCAGTCACAGGGGAGTGAGGGGGGCACCTCTGTCACTTTAAGAAATACCTCTGGCGAAAAGAAACTGATTAGTAGTGCTGGCAGCCAACCACGTGGAGTGCTGTGGGGAGACCGAAGCCAATGAGAAGCCCTGCTGGGTGGAGGTTACAAAAGCAGCCTGAACCCAATGACTCAGCAAAGTTGGGTGCGTGTGAGATGACACTTTGCAGCGATTTAAAGGGCCAGCGTTGCAGCCCTCTGAAGGAAGCTGAAAAATGCACTTTCAAAATCAGGCCAAGTGTTCACTCCCTCCCTCTTGTACAGATCATGAAAGTATGTGGCCCAGGTTGTTCTGCAGGGTTGTTGGTAAAGGCCGTGCAGAGTCCACGAGAGAGCTACAACCATCTTTTTTCACTCAGGGTACACTGTCTGACTGAGGCTTGATCATCGGGATATATGGATGTTTGTGGTAGAATTACCCAGCGCAAGCTTAGGTAACACCTAAGTGCATTAAGCTCAATTTCTTTAAGTAATATCACATCTGATTTTGTCAACAAATGAACTCTGGGCAGTGAACTGAGTGGTAAACCCTCTGAAGATGGTTGAGCTAACATCTCGCCTGAAAAGTGGGGATAAAAATTAATGCAAATTGTGTAATTTTGGGTGAGGGACTTGTCAACTGTGTGGTCATTGTATCTCTTAATAAGTCCTCAATTTAATTGGTAAGTAGAGGCTACTACATACGGGTTTAAAACTAAATATCATCCACAGCTCTCTCATAGCTGATGCAAGCCATGTTGTGTAAGACAAGGGTGTTCTACAAGAAACTCTTAAAAATGACTTTACAAGGTCATCAACTGTTCCTCCAACAACACTGAACTGCACCTTGAGTCAGAGGTCACTGTAAGACAACCATTAATATAGAATGAAAAATCGCTTTATCTTTACCTACAGCACTATATTTACCTGTCATCATTTCATTTGCAGCTCTGAATTCTAACAGTAAAATATAAGCACTACATTGTGCCAAAATACTATGCGCTGGAACAAAAAATGTAGTGTTCTTAGCATGCAGTTTATGTAGATAGATAACAATGAAACTATTGAGGCTGTATGACACATTTTATACAAAATCATACAAAAAAAACATGCTTCACAAAGCATGAAATAAAAATAAACCCACAGAAAAAGACAGATGCAAGAAATAGTAACATTAAAAGCACAACAGAAAGAATACTGTTCCACCTCATGGCACACTGGGACACATTATCACTGGATGGCTCGCTGGGTATTTTGGGTCTTTCATCATCAGACAACCTCATTCAAATAACCCATCCAGGGTTGTTCAGATCCCACGACTGTTTGCTCAAAACCAACAATGCAATGATTCACCGTTGCTAGATGTACTGTGTAAATTACCATTATGTGACACTACACCCATCAGTAATGGTGCAATAGTGCCATCAGTTAATCTACTCACTGTGGAGTTTTTCTTACTGTATGTTGGGAACAGCGGATGAGCTTGAGCTGACAGACTGAGTCTTCAGCCATCTTCAGTCTGATACACTTTTAGTAATGACATATGAATGGACTCTATGTCATGAAAGTTTAGTTTTGACCTGATTTGTATTTTAAGTCGCTCTCTGGAGAACATCACTCTAAAGATGGTTTTCATTTCTCACAATAAGAATCCATTCCCTCCTCCCCTTCCTATAATCTGTTTCCTCAAATACAACTGGCCGAGTCATCCTCACGCTGGTACACAGATTTGCAGTTGATAATGAGTTGGCCCTTTCAGCTCTGTTATAGATTGAATGACCCACATTATAATCTGCTCGGGCACTGTTCCTTCTTCCTCTCTGTACTGTAACACTGAGCAGTATTGTGAAGAAGTCAGGTCTCTGAGCAGGAGTGGAAACTTCCATTAGGCCACAGGAGGAGCGCACTCCTGAGTATTGTTCTGGTCAGGCCTGCAACAGTCAGCATAGCACAGCACACCTCAGTGACAAAACAGGGGCTATATATATATACTGTAGGTAGCAGTAATTCAGCAACTGCAGCCATCTTCAGCACCACAGCTACCACTGCAAAAGGAGAAGGGACCTCTCAAAGACATAATCATAACGCCATGTCATTGCCATTATCTGCTTGTCTAATATGAAGCTGGAGCCAGGAGACAGTTAGCTTAACTTAGCTTAAAGACTGGAAATAAGGAAACAGCTAGCCTGGCTTTATCCCACCAGCACCTCCAAAGCACAAAAATGAACACCTTTGGACAGTATGGAAGTTCCTAAAACATTCATTTATGCAAATAAAGAAACTGCTGTTACCAATGAAACATCTTTATCAAGCTCTAGTTTTGTTTACTCTTTCCACATTCCCTGAGTTTTTGTCAACCAGGCTGTCTATGACACTATCAGGATATCAGCCTGATAACAATCCTTCTCTAAACAAAATGATCTGTAGATGCAGGTGTTTCAGACCCTGTAATATTTCTGGAATTTTCTTATTCATGCTGACTATTCAAATTGAAAAAGATGCTGGAATCCAAGTGCCACTCAGTGAAAGCAAGTCATGATTTCTAACTTTGTGGACCGCACTTGGACCCATGCATTCTGTTCATAATTGACAGCCATGCAAATTCACAAACAAGTCTGAGTCTCAGTTGAGTTGTACAGGCGTGCCAGTTTGTTAAGCACTAAAGGAATGCTGGAGGGGTTTATGAATGTTAAAATGAATATTTACATACCACTATTTCTTTTCTATTCATGCTGCAAGGTGAATGTACGGGCCATCTGCATAACAATCACAACAATTGCAGATAAAGGAATAATTCTGCTCCCAGTAGATTAGACATTGGTCCAAAGTGTCGTCCACCTCGTGTCCTCCTTGCTGTCCTCATTGTCCTCTTCTGCAGTCAGTGAACTGTAACCGATGCCCTTGGCCTCCGTCACTTCTCCACGTTGAGTTTGTTTGTTCCAGGAAATGTTTTCAGTTGAACCCTGAACCCTTTAAGAAATCACTTACTTTCTTTACAGCTCAAGAGAAAAGGGAATCAGCTGTTTCCTCATTGATCGACGTGATCCACATCCAGCTGTTTCATAAGGTTGTTGTGCACTCATTCATATAACTGTAGCCAGGATTAACTGCAGAGAGGTTGTTTTTATGCATAGTCACGGCTGACGCTAACCTTTGAACTGCAGGTGTAGCAGATTTTTTTAGCTGTAAAGGGTTACTTTGGTCTGTGTGTCTGTTATATCACTCTCCTACTCATTACCCACTATTCCCCGCAGCAGACAGGGAGCTCTGATCCCTTTGAGGATGAGGAGGCCACAGCTATGCTCAGGCGTGCCAAAATTCCTGGGGAACAGCATTTCTATAAGGTTTATCTTGGTTGCCACATGCAGGGCCAAGGCCTACTTACTGATATGATTAGCCTTGCTTGTGGAAAAGGAACACATTATCCTCAGACAGTCTGATCCCACCTCCATTCTTTCCAAACACCCTTAGTTGTCTGATGCTTGGAACTACTAATGATGATAGTGTCTGAAAGGCACCTCTCTCTTCCTAAAAAGAAAAAAAAAAAAAAAAAGACTGCAAGTACAGTTGAAGCTAATAGATGGAGACAGGCAGGCAGAACCGTGGCCGCTGAAAGTGATGACATCACTCCAATAGGGAGACTTTGAGAGAAGACGTGTTAGTGACAAGCGGTAGCTATTAGAGCTGACAGGCCACTCTCAGGCACTTTCTTTTTCTCGGTATCAGAGTGCCAGGGCTTGCTTTTTCACACCAGCAGGTTAAATATTAACATCATCCAAATCCTTTGTTTCATCTGAACTCAAAATCTGATACTCACTGGATCAGTTTGCGCCAGTCTGTCAGCACCTCCAGCAAGACTCGAGCATGTCTGCTTTCCATGCTGCGACACCATGTGACAACATTGCGGTAGACCAGCCAGCGAGATGCCTCAGACCCAACTGGCACTCCATTTTCCGACATGCACTCTCACGGATCAATAACCTCTTACATAACATTCTAGTTTGGACCAGAGGCGAGATTCCAGCTGACTGGAACATGTGACAGGGCTTTGACTGTGTTGACCCACATATTCCCCCTCCTCCCGAGATCCCCCCCCCTCCCCTCCTGCTGTTCGTCTCCTCTTCCCACCAAGTCCCTCCATTAGCCCAAACCCCTCTCTAACCCTTCACGCCCTTCAGGAAAGCAGTCATGTAGGCAGTAGGCAGTCAGATCCAGACCTGGGTGGGTCAGGCCTTTCTGTGACGTGCCCAGACATGCAGCCAGACAGAAGGAATGACACACGGGGAATAGCTGGTGGCTGAGCAGGAGTTTTTACTTGGACAGATGGCATAATGTGTACAGGGGTGGTCATGGAAAATGTTTGACTTTGAATGGTATTCCAGACAGACACAGTGTTATAACTTGATGCTTTGGCAGAAATTTTTATGTGTTTCTCGTTTAACTTTGAGCTAATAATCAGTGCTGGGTTATGTGTGGTAGTAATGGGATTGCTTTTTTTAGGAATGTGTACTGACCGTTCGTAGAGGTTGTAAATTTGGTTGTTACATCACAGTTGCTAATCCCAGTAATGCTTAATTATTTTGATCATTTGGAGTTTGAGGGAGGATTGATCAATTTCTTCTGTGTGTGTTCAGAGGACAGACTGCTGTGGGTTGCATTTGGTAGCGGTTATGCTGCATTTACACAGATGAATATTCAGACTCAGGAGCACCCGTGCATTTTGTAGGAGGGTTTCCCTGACTGCTAGCCTTGTAGTCACACCATTTAAATAACTTAAATTAGCTTATATCTACATGTGTTATAGAATATAAGAGGTGTGAACGTGATTGTTTAAAGGCACTTTTGACTGCTGGCCTGGGAAATGAAAATAAATAGTAACAGTACTATAATTAATTATTTTTTTCTGTTTTGCTGAACACTTAATAAAAGATGTGATGTAATTTTTTCAGTAAGTGATATGTAATTACATTTTGAAGTAACTTGCCCTACAATGATAAATATACATATTGATGAATGTGATACTTGTGGCTGTTTTTTGAGGATGTTCAAAGTGTTGGTAGACTGGTGTCAAACTGGTGTTTCCACACACAACATAACCTTGTTGTGCCTTCAATAAGGAAGGGAGATCATTCTGTGTGTGTGTGTGTGTGTTTGGGCAACACAAACACAGCACACACAGCAGCTTGCACACTGCATTGTCTCTGTAACGTTCTTTGATTTTCTTAAAGCGAACAATCAGACAGTATTACAGTATGAGAGGTTTAGTGAGGTGAACCCCATCCTGGTTTCCTGCCACATTAACCTGTCTGACTTCGCATTACAGTAAGCTGATTAAGCCACCACAGGTGTCCTATTTAAGTGTTTGTTTCACTAAAACTTCTTCCACACAAGTGCCTCTGAATCGTGTGAGTCAGTTTACCCTCGGCTGCTGAGTGACGAGTGGCCTCTGTGCTGAGAAATGTCTTTCCTGCAGCCTCGATCATTCTGAGCAGATGAATGAACAATTCCTTTCTACTGATGCTTTTGTGGGTTTGATGCACAACAGGTCTACATTGCCATGTATTGCATCCAGGAAATAGCCTTTGCTCGCGCTAAAGTCTGACACAGAAAAAGCTCTCGCACTCTCCCACCAACTCAGCTTTTAGATGTGACCAAAGTGCCATCCATATGAACGGTAGCATTGCAGCTTCAAATAGTGTTACAAACATTGTCAGTATTTTATTGCAAATTTTGGCTTGCTTTAAGTACGTGCAGTCATGATTGACTGATACATGTTTTCTCCTTGGGCCATATGGCAGCTGCATGCTGATAGTGGCTCTCGTACGTGCTCGCTGTCCTTGATGCTTCCCCATCTGCCAAACTTTATCTTCGAATACTGAAGGAAACGTCTGGAGGCTCCACATTTCGCCAGATTCGTACATGTACCAGTCAGACAGTAGACTGTGCTGGTTAGCCTGCTAGCCTATGGATACTATTATTGGCTGCCTACAGACTTAGTTGATATTATGATAATTTTTAGTGTCTGTCGGAATTAATGATTGCCTTTCATTTTACATATTTTTACTGTTTGTCAGCGATGTCTTATTTCTGCTAATGTCATGATGCAACATACAGACGAGTTGGTAGATAATAAACACAATGAGGCATATTGCTACCCTTCCAATCGATACTGGCATATTGTGGCCTGAAAGGTGTGCAACATCAATACTCAACAACTTGAGACATTATGACGTCCAAGCAACATAACAATCAAAGCTCCCAGCACTAATCATGACTCATCTTAGTGGAAAAATTGTACTTGAGTGTTCTCCATAACTTGATGTACGAAAGCATTATCGTAACTCTAATTCTCTGCGTGATTAATTTTTTTGTGTATTCACGTTGTCCCTCAGTTGTCTATTTGGGTACAGTATGTGAGTAATTAGAAGACTGCGAGTTGCACTGGGCCTGCAGTTGGTTCTTTAGGAAGTAGCAGTGACTCATCAGCAGCTCGCTTCCTGCTTCTATAAATAGCCAGTTATTCACTAGCTTGAACATGAGGTACCAATCAGACTACAAAACCATCTCTTTTATTCTTGTTTTATTATAAACCTAAATATCAGTTCATGGCTTCTTTCTTTCCAATCCAACAGAAAAGATTGGCTTGTACTTCTCAAATCCAATGTTTGAATTGGGACATTTTTAACATCTAAGTTAAAGTTGAAAAGGTTGTATAGACATTATAAGCAATATGAAGTCTGATTAGGAAAATTCATGAACTTGTTTTTTATTTTTAAGACTTCTATAGGCCAAAGTTGAGTTATTTTTAAACCTACAGTACAGCAATTCAAGTTCAAAGATCTCTCTCTTGTCTTTCCAGCTCAAGCACTCTTGAGTCAGTGTCTGTCAGTGTCACTGTTTTGTCTTTGCGGACATCAAAATGAATATATTGAAAGCTCTCAAAAGTTATCAGATTTCACATTCTGCAAGTGTCAGGTACAGACTGCTCAATTCCCAGCTAAAAGATGACATTCAGAGCCAGAATTCACATGAGCGCAAATTAAAAACAGTGACATCTTGAGGCCATGCTACTTTCTTGCACTTCAATGGCTGTCGTGCGACATTAAAAAAAGAGGAACCTGGTGAGCGAAGAAGAATGAGAAGAATAAAAGGGTAGGGGCAGAGGAGAAGGGCAGGATACCACTAACAGGGTGACGGTAGTGGATCGGTGTGCAGCAGGACAGCCAAGTGGACTGCGATGAGACACATCAGTGAAGGAAGTGAGAAAGAAGGCTGGTATTTTTCCAGGGAGGCTTTCTCTGCACGTGCATGCACACATGAACGCTGATAACACACATACACACACACGCTCCTCTCACCTCTCGTATCCACCCTCTTGGTCTTATTTACCCTCTTTCCATTCTCTTATTCCCTACGCTGTCTTCCTTGCCTGTGCTTCTCTCCACTCCCTTTTCATCTCAGTCCTTCCTTGTTCCTCCCTTTCTACTTTTCCCTCCCTGCCGCGCCTCCTCACTCTTTCCACTTTCATTTCCCTCATCTTCTACATCCCCCTCTCCCTTTATCTCCCGCTCCCTCTTTCTCTTTCCTCAGCACCCATCTCTGTTTCTCCTCCCCACCTCCTCTTCATTCACCATCTGCGGCCCTCGTCAGAGCCGTGTAGTCCAGACAGGCACCAAGGGCAAGGAAACATCCGCGGGTTACATCTTGCTATCACACACTAATATGACAGTGTTAGCTTCAAATATATCTAAGGAAGAGACGGTTTTGTGCATGTATGAGCATACTGACATAGATGCAGTATCTTCATGCCAACATGTACGTGTGTTTGTGAGTGGAAGAGACTGCATCCTGGAGTCAATTTTTAAAGCAGCTGCTCATGGGCTGTTTTCTTATGTAAGCCTGTAACTGTAAAACCCAGCAAAACAAGAACAAACTGCCTGGGACAAAGGCCCTGCCCTCCCTGCTGCACTGTCAGACATGCATGTTATTCTGTCTGTCTGAATCTGGGAGACACAAGATGATAGAGACACAAAATGCAAAAGAGAGACAGAAAGAAAGCGAGACTGAGTCTGACTATTAAGGTACTGTAAGGTCATGCTGTACAGGACTGGTGTTCTGCAGATGAGGGAAAAGATGAGCCCTGCTGTGCCCCGATAGCCCACCTGCTGCTCTCTGGCCCTCATATGCTGCTGCTCTGTCATACAGCACACTGCCTTGCACAAGACTCCATGGGTTGCAAAAGGAGCAAGAAAAGGCAAAAACAAGATAGCATTACAGGCAGAAGGAATGAGAGTGAGAATACAAATGAGAGGAAACAGGAGAGAAGTTTGACATAGATCTTACAACTGAGCCCTTTAAACTCTGGTCCAACTGCAGCTGAGGTCTGGGAAACTACAATCCCAGTCTTATTCCTGTTGAGGTGTTTTGTACTATCGTGAGCCATGTTTTTTACTTACACAATAAAACTGCATAAATTGCATTTAAAAGTCATTCCAGTTGGGCTGGGGATGATCTGTAACTGGGTCATTCTGGTCATGAAGAATTTGCTACAGTATCAGTGATTGCACATGACAGTCATTTCAGTACCAAAATATCTCACAAAAGCCACTGTGTTTTATTTTCCTGAAACTGAGACAAAATAAACCAGGACTGACCCAGCTTGCAGGTGACTCTTGTCCTATGCTCTTGTCTTGAGAAATGCTTTGGTTTTACTTGCCAGGGTTGTCTGGACTGTGTACAGAGACAGTTGGGCAGGCCTGGCTAACTGTCATGTTGCATTAGCTCTTCCAGTGTTAGCTGACTCCAATTTAGCCTGAAGGAGAGGTGGTTACCTACCAGCAAGCTCATTGTACAGAGAAAAGAACATGCATACACATGCCACGTGTGCAGACTGAGATGTACACTCACAGCAGTACACACTGACAAACAAAATGACAGCCGTTGCCCCCCCTTTATCATGCTCATTTATCTTTCTTGTTTCTCTATTGTCCCTTCTCTTGTTTCTTTTAGGCCTACAAAAATGAAACTAGCACACATTAGCTGGTGGGTATACTAAGCTAAACTGCTCCTCAGCAGAGAATGTCCACACCCTGTATATTCCATGTAATGTGACAGTTAAGGAATTTGCTCCAGGCTAGCCACAAATACTTTCAGTCTTAGTCAAGGATACTTGTACGTCACTTGCGGTGTAAATGACAGGAAAATTGTTGAGCGTGAGTCAGTCTTGCTGAAAAACAGTTTTCAGCATGTTGGCGTTATGGGTCTTAGATGGCATGGCGCGTTACTGCCATTTGTTGGAATCTAGGTAGTACTGCATTATCTGCCGTATATGACTGTAAGTGGGTTGTGCCCCTGATGGCAGTTGTTTTTGGCCTCGATAAAGAACACGCCAGCAATCATGACTCCTATTGTATCTTAATATTGAAACATGGCATCGTGAGAGGGAAGGATGATGCTGTCACCTGCATTTTTGTCATGAATATGCCAGATGTGAGTGAATGACTGTGACACTGATCCCTTTTGTCAAAGGCAATGTGAATATTAGCTTACCACTTTACCAGGTAAAGCTAGCTAGCAAATGCGCTAAATCATGGCAGTAGAGAACATTTCCCCTCCCACTCCGGTGAAGCTAAGCGAAGATTGGAGTGCTAATTGGGACATTTTCAGAGCACAATTTGAAGATTACAGTTTAGCAACAGCACTTTATGATAAATCGGTGGAAGTCTGAGCAGCTACTCTGTGGAGTATAATGGACACCAAATACAGGCATGTATACAGGCACAATCTGGAATTAACCAGAGGCAGAGCAGATGGAGGTAAAGAAAATTCTGTATGTGTTGGACGGATACTTCAAACGCTCTAAGAATGTGATTTACATTTTTGGCTGTTGCAACCAGGAGGATGGTGAGTTCATTGACTGTTTTGTTACTTGGCTGAGGGAGAAAGTTGCTACATGTGAATATGGGGCACTGATCAACTGATCTAGGAAGTTGTACTTAGCATTGCAAATGAGAGCGCACACAGACGTCTGTTGACGGAGAAAGATTTAACACTGACAGCTGCAGAGGAGACATGCCGTGCTGCAGAGCTGAAGGACATGAAAATATGATGTGATATGATACGGCTACAGATAGCGTTTCAACATGTAGAACCTCCAATGCTTCACATGGACAGGGAAAAGAGCAATGTCCAGTTTATGGCAAGGTGTGCTAAGAGTAAATCATTTTGTGATAGTGTGCATCAAATAGGGAACAAGGGCACAAGTTCATTCTGTGGACAATTCAGTTCCAGGTCAGGTTGATGGCAGTGCTGAAAATGAAGTTTAATCAAACAAATATATTGTAGCTTTGAGAGGAAAAGGAAAAAGTCAATCTTCAACTGAACAACAAGAAGCAGCAAAGCCAACTCGATTCATTAACCGCTTGCAATGTCATGAATTTCAAGGACAAGATGCGGATTGCATCCAGAGACAATCTCATGCCAAGTAGCACCAAATGCAAACTTAGTGCTATCAACAATGTTCAAGCTGGACCCCAGACTAAGGACAACATGGTTTGTACCTGTCCCATATGGTCTAGCGATCAGGATTCCTGTTTTTCACCCTGGTAACTTGGTCTCGACTCCCAGTATGGCAACAAATATTTTAGGGCAGTAGCAGCGGCTAACCATAACTGCTCAAGGCTCTAACTGCTCAATCTTTCCACATCAATTGCATGTATAGGTTTCTCTGTCTACCTGCTTGTATGTTTAAATTGGTTCTAATCAGAGTGTAAAGATACATTTGGGGGATTTATAGAGAAATTCTTCTTCTTCAGGAACAAGATGTTTTCTCTGCTCCAGTTGAATCTGTACCAGCTGAAGTGCATTTTTGGTTACTTGCAGCGATTCAGCAAGTCCAGTATGCACCTCACAATGTTCAAGTTGCTATGCCATACGTTGCAAATACGAAGCAGTGGGCCATGTTGGTCCAATTAAATGGCCAACAAGTTGGATTAGCAAAATGACAATTGTAAACAAACCTGACAAGCTTTGGATAAGCATTCATCCAAAGCACCTCAACCAAGCTGTGGGTCGATCACACTACATTATGCCCACCATATGGGATGTACTCTACAAGCTCTTGAAGGTGAGGGCCTTTACTCTTGGATGGCAAGGATGCCTTCCTTCAGTGCAACCTTGATGAGCTCAGTAGTTTGTTGAAGCTTCCGTATGGTGTGTCTGTGGTCCCATATGTGTACCACAGGAAGCAGCATGAGCTGCTTTTTGGGCTCAGTGGAGTTAAGCTAATAGTTGACAACATTGTCATAGGGGGCTGTGGCAAAAGAGATGAGAAGGCAGACCATGACCATGATACCAAAATACTGGCCATTATGGACCAATGTAGGCTGGGTAAGCTGAGACTTGGCCTTGAGAAAGCTCCAATCCAAGGTGCCTGCTTCCATGGACTCATCCTGAAGCTGCTGTGAAAATAGCCAATAACATATGCAAAAAGGCTCTCTATGACAGCAATTATCCTGCAGTGCTGCAACACGCCAACAGAGGGCATGGACAGTGGTCTGACCCAGTGCCTGATGTTGAGGTATCTGAAGACCATGCTACCCCTATCCTGGAGGCTTATTGCTTTATGGAGCCATGTGTGGTGACCATGATACTAGACCAGCTGTACCAGCTCATAGATCTCCAAAGTGATCTATGAGAAACCAGTAAGGGACCTATCTGAACTTACAGTAGGCGAAGCAGTCTGGATGAAGCGACTACCAGGAGACTGAACACACATCTGGAGGGGACCTAACATAGGTCCTACCTTTCACAAGTGGAGCGATCATTGTAGTGCTGAACCAGGAAGAGCCAGCACTGTCGTGTAACCCAGGATCTGGAAAGTATGCCAATGGCCTGACCTCCTGCATGCCATACCAGCCGTGAGGCACTGGGAACAGAGCTGAGTGGTCTCAAAGAGCATGCACTGCTCTGGCCCCACTCAGTTGTTCTGATGATTGGTCTGTCCGTTCTCCTGCAAGTATCCCTGCAACAGTATTTACACAGTTGCGCTCTGGACAGCTGTCCCAGGCATCTTTTAAGCTTAATTTGAAGCTGGGATACTCTACGCTTCTCTAAATGGGACTGTTCTACTAGTATTGTTGAAGAAAAAAAGGGAACAAGATTGCTGAATGTATACTGACAACTGCATAATAATATCTGAGAGTGTACTGTAATGCTTATATCCAGTAACGGGGTGCTGTGTATGGTTTGGTTCTGAAACCCAGCAAAGTGTTTGTTATTCAGAAAGGCAAGATGTTACGAATCTTAGATGGCTCATTGCTGCTGTTGGTACCTAGGAAGTACTGCATTACCTGCTGCGTATCATAGAAAGTATGTCAGTTTTCTCTGGCTTCATGACTCAAATAGTAAAAAAAAGTAGAACAAGCAAACCATGTGAGAATCAGGGTATTTGCATAATTATACTGTGAGATTCTCCACCAAACCCTCTGAATTTTCTTTTGCAATATACAGTAGATGCACAAACATGCAAAAAGTACATTCATTGAATGTGGGTCAGCAGTAAACTCAAAAAATCAATTTACAACTAATGACCTACTCAACCAACAAAGGATATGAGTACTAGCCAATCAGAGGCATAGCAGGGTGGGTCATGACCTCACCATCCTGTGAAAAAAAGAACAAATAACAAAGGCATGTCAGCAAGACTAGTGCAACTGGCAATTCAGACGTAGCTGTAAGTATTTCAAGGAGTTTTTTTTTTTTTGAAATCAGTACAGATTCCAATGGAAAAAATTGAATTTTTTTATGCACATTGTGCCCACTGGGTCTGAAAAACATCAGCCACATCACCAATGAATTTGAAACAACACATTGAGTTGAAGCATCCAACCAGTCTTGCGAAATATCTGTGAGTGAATGGTGGCCATAACAAATCATTAACAAAGGGTAAGGCTATGACAAAGGGTCAAACTCACAGTATTTTGTAAGGGATCAGTTACCTTTGTTTCCCAATGAGTAAACAGATGTGTAACTTACTGGACTACGTTGTATGAGATCTGCAACCTTTGCAGCTCATTCAAAAAAGGAAGAAATGAATGTGAAGTAGTTCATTTTAATATGTTGTTACACTATCAGGAATCATCTGAGTTTCTGTTGCCCCTTGTAGTGCAGACACCATTTCTGTAAGCAAACAAAATATTTGCTTAGGAAGTGCTGAGAACCATTTTCATGATTATAGTCAATAATATAAAACTGAAAAGTAATTTCTAGGATACAGTATCTTAAGTTGCTTTGATTTCTAGCCCACTCCACTTTAGAAATGTACGACACAATACACGCTGAATCACACGACCAGTTAAGTCTATGGACATCACAAAATACAAATATGCTGCACAGGTTCAAAAGCTTGGAAAATATAGACCTAGTGCATTTTCAGCTGGTCTCCAGTACATGGTTGTATTACACATTATTACTGCACTTCTCCTTTTAGGCTCAAATTTGGAAACCTGAGCTTTTCAGTCCAGTGTGCTGACACACACTGTGCCACAAGTCAGGAGAAGCCAGCAACAAGAATGCAGATGATATTACCTTTTCAAAAACATCCAGTATGAAACCATGCCATGCTGTATCCAGTTTAGTCTTGGTTCAAATTCCCAAGGTTACCAAAATAACTGGGGCATTTGCTTTGTTTTATCTCAACACTAGTGATTTCCTCATACTTTCTGATGAGGTTGGAATTAACCAGTTGATGAGCACAGAACATTTAATTTGCTAAATCTGAGTTCACCAGTTTACCATCCTGTCCCTGTTGAAGCCCGGCACACATAGAGCAGAAAGAGCATTTTTGAATACACTCATCATAAAACTACAAGTATTTATCATTGTCTAAATGTAATTTAACAATGCTAGTGCAGCACAATTCTTTGATTAAGTACAGTTGCAGAGTTGGTTACATTACTTGTTTTGTGGCTCCCTTTTCTTTCTCATATTATTTCTCCCACAATTGAGAAATCATAATCATAACTCAGCATGTTTTTTGTTTTTGTTTCATGGAGCTGTTTTGGTTCTTATTCACCCAACCTTGCATTTGCATTTTCAGATACTGCAGAATGCCAATCCTACATGTGCTAGCATGCCACATGTGACTCATTGTCAGCGATCATCAATTATCTATTGATTTGTGGACCAAAAGCAGATGCAAAAATAAGTATTGTATGTCAAAGAGTTTTTGTGGTCTTTCAGATAACATTTAGTGAGGATAGCTGTGTAATCATTTACTGTACAATCACCATGAAACACAAGAGTCTATTTTAGGGATATTTAGTGTGATTTTATAAGTTGCAGCATTAAAGAAAGCAGGATAAGCAGGGTGTAATGCCACTAACAGACAGGCCACAATCCAAGCGAGCAGCACCCACGCTGACGATCAGAGTTCAACAACATGGTACACTAACATACCAATGAACACCAAAGTACACAGTTCATGTGAGCTGATGCTTAACACATGGCCAACACATGTTCCAATACCAAGCCAGCATTCAAAGAAAAGAATGGCTTCTCTTCCAGGGATCATTCACCAGCACCTCAGTTCTGAAAATGAAAATTGAAGAAATACTAAAAAACACTAAAGAGTTTATCAACTAGTTCATCTGATTGCACTCTCATGCAGATTTAGATACATCGGTGCTGCTGTCCTTTTTTTTTTTTGTCTTATTTTTGCTGTGGAAAGATTGTTCCTTGTCCCTCTGTAGAGTGGAAAGAATTACAATGGACTTGTGTATCAGCAGTGGGTAAATAAGGTGTGTCTGTCTACTACCAGTTTGTGTCACTGCAAATAGTTATAACTAATCAACACACCGTGAATGCTCAGTTTGTCAATATTTTTTCAATGTGGAGTCATATGATATAAAGCAACCTTTGTAACACAAAATGAATGCGGAATTTCCACAGATGATGATCCACTGTTTCCTCAGAAGTGTAAGTGAGGACCAATAATGAATATGCAACAAATTAAAAACTTGGTCAAATGCTTTTATATTCAGCTTCTCAGAAAGTTGAACTCCTTTACATCCGCCCAATATTTATGGACATATGTGTGCTGAGTCCAATTTGTGTGACTTGGCAGATATCTATTTAAACTGCCAGCTTAATTTATTCCCCATGTGCTGAACTCTAATTTTAAACAGGGTGCTAAATATACAGACAGTTTCCAAGCCAAAAGCAGAGATAGCTGCGTCATTGTGTCTGTCAGAGCAGAGTCAACCTCTGGAGGAGTCGGCGTGTGGAACATTCCAGGCAGAAACCGAGTTGATGCTACCATCTGCTGGCTGCTGTGGCAGAATAGGAGGAGGTCTCCATGGCGACGTCAGATGACATGGTTGGATAATTTGGATGGGCAAGTAGGTCGAGTGATCTTGATAAAGGCATCATTGTAAAACCAGGTCACGGAAGCAGACAGACCTACAATATTTAAAGAGTTGTGGCTGTAAAGCTGCAATAAATAATGATGTGAACAGAACACTGCCGTGGTTTTACTTCCTGTTATTGCTGACAGACTGTTTGCTTCTCTTAGTTTGCTTTACCTTTTACTCCCAAGACCACTTTATTACTTTGGATGCAAAATGTCTTGCATCCAAACTTTTTCTTTTGCTGTCATAAAATTGACTACATAAACTAATCATTTCTACTCTTTTTTTTAAAAATTCTGTTCCTATTATCCCAATAAAAGTAATAGTTTCTCTTGAACCCTAACATGCCATAACCTTATTCTTCTTCTATTGTACATACCCTCAACTAAAATAACTGAAAAATGTATTAAATTGATGACACTGAAAAATAATTTTGCTCACCAAAGATTTTCTTTTTAGAAGGATTGCCATTTAATTGTCAGTTGAATACCCACTCTCCTGCAATTACGACCCCTGACGTCCATCCTTTTTCCCCACAACATCCACAAGATGGTGCCCCTGATCAAAAAAAAAATTCTGTGGGATGTCTTCAATGGTGAGCGCTGTGTTTTTGCATAGCTGCATTTCAAAATTTTACGAGAGCAAAATGTGAAATATGAATGTTCATAGATCCCTCGCACATCCAAAATTAATGGCTGACCACAGGGCAATTATGAATCTCAACAGGAAGACATTTTATACATGTGATATTACATCAAATGGAAATTACATACACTTTTACTTGTATTATAAGTGGATTTCTGAACAGCTTGTGAGCTCTGGGTCTGCATGTGAAGCCTAATTCAGTGAAACATGATGAGACATGTTGGCTTGATAACACCGCTGAACTGTGTTGTAGTAAATACTGCATTAGAAGTACTCCAGGTGCATTATAAATATTTTACGTACTCACGTTTCATAAAAGGTTGATCACTCAAATGACTTGTTAAGGAGTCAAACAGTAAATCTGGCCTGAATAAGAAAAGACAGTGAGTAGCTCATAAAATGCAGCACTATTTGTGATTAAGTTGGTCCAGTTTTTTCATGGAGCTCCCTCCTGAAGGTCAAAGGTCATCAGTAAGTTTTTGTGCTGAACTCGACTGCCAAGATTTATAAGCTAGCATAATGTATACACCACAGTACATCAAACTGCTTTACTGTATTACCTCTTGGCAGGATAATATCAGAGGCTGAGATACGATAGACAGAAAGCTGAGAGTCATATAACACTTTCAGTAACAAAATGGGGGAAAGACTTAATGTTTTTTCTCTGTTTTATCTCTCCACAACACTATCTGTGCTGTTTTATTGAAGTTTTCCACACATGTAAACACCAGGGAGACACGACGTCCTCTACTATAATCACAGTCCGTGTACAGTATGATTTTTTGGATACTTAAAGAGAAGCAGAGCCAAACAAAATGCACCAAAACACACTGATTCCTCACTCACTGATTACCATCTAAACCAAGTACAATTAGAGTGTCAGTGACCCAAACCTAAACATCTGTTTTGTATTTTTGTTAGCCTGCTGGTTGCTAGGTCCTCTCTGATCATATTTAGTTGTCTTGGCTCAAGAGACTCTGATAACGTAATGCTTTTGCTACAAATATCTCTAAAGTGACTGCACAAAATCTCAGGCATCCCTGCTATTTTTTGTGAACCAGACCAGTAAAAGCTTTGACCACACTAGCCATGAGATCTTCTTTAGCAGTGAATGAACCATGTTAACAAAAGGAGTCCATTAACTATTTCGGAGAGGTGGTTCTTCTTATGCACAGGAGACGTTCTCATGATCTGAAATTTCCCCACTGTGGGACTAGTAAAGGTATATCTTATCTTATCTTATCTTATCTTATCTTATCTTATCTTATCTTATCTTATCTTATCTTATCTTATCTTATTTCAGTGTTTTGATGCTCCTTCCTAAACTGATTTCACGTTGATTTTAGGGACAGTGAGTCAGTTCCCATCATAGACAATCAGTGGAGACATCAGTCTTCAGAGATAGTCTGTTCTATTCATGTTGTATGTAAAGGCCATAGTTTATCTACAGTACAAAGAGTGTTTAACAGAAAATTAGAATAATATATTTTAGGAAATACAGTGCATTTCTTTGTTTTTTTGCAGAGAGTTACCTGTGGATACCTCTCCAATATATGTATGCTAGATAGTAAGCTGCAGCCAGGAAACATGGGGAGACAGCTAGCCCTTCCAAAGCCAACAAAATTTGCCTACCAGCACTCAAAGCTCATAACAAATGGACATATTTCCCAAAAGGTTGAACTCTTCATTTAAAATGAACCTATGAAACATTTGCCAAACAGTGCAAATAAGCAACCGTGGCATAATGGTAAATACTAAATGTGAACATGTTGTGTAACAGTAACACAAGCATAAAGTCAACAAACTGACTCCGTAATGTCAGTTACACAGCAGTGTCTAACATAAGCTAACATTAGCCACGATAGGCTACAGGTCATACCAGACTAACAAGGTTACAGAATGTGTTGAACTAAGAAATGGTGCCTTTTATTACTTTTGAATGCAGCTTTTCATTTACACGTAATATTACGAATGTGTTATTCCTTCTTTTAAAAGCTACATAAGTCTTGCTTCAACACATTATTATATTAGTATTTCATAGAATTCCCTCTGTAACAGCAACAGAAAAAAACAACTGTTTTTTTATTGTAAAGTTTATTTAATATGATGTCAACTTAAATCTTGTTAGTTGAACTCATAACTGAAAGCAAAGTATATCTGTTGTATATTTGCTATATAACTGTTTGCATTTACCAGCCTCTCACTGCCCATTTTCTCCTGCTTGGTGTAAACATTGTGTGTTAATGAGATAAGACTGTTGATCCCACACCAGGGAAATTCAGTAACCCGAGAAAGACACAAAAACACCCAAATACAAAAAAAAAAAAAAAACTGCTGTAACAAGCTGCCACTCGTGCGGCGCCATCTTGGACATTCAGTTTATGTTTGTAATGAGATGACACAAACATATTTTCCTCTAGCTGTCCCACTTCAACTTATTGCTAGCAGCGTGTGCTCCTAAATTCAGAGAACCTGTGATGTAGTACAATCAAAGTGATGTAAATGTCAGGTTCTTTGTTAATTAAATATCAGTCATTTTAATTAAATCAGTCCCTGATCATTGATGCAGGTTATTGGGTCTAACTTGAATAAGCAAAGTCGGAAAGGGCAATTCAGTCTTAATGGCCTAATTTGCTGGAGGCCAATGAAAGCCAACATTTATTGTGAGGAAACAGGGTCTACTTTTGCTTACAGGCCCACATTATGATGCTTAATGTCAACAATAAAACAGGATGGCTTGTATAAAGCCCTGTTTTGCATGGTACACCTGCTGTCATGCATGGTCTTTTTCACATGGGGTGACCAGATTCATTTCAGGTAATAATGGCACAGACTTGCCTTTCTTAAAGGTCCTGGAGGTTAACTGTCAGTTTTGGTCTTTTCAAAATTAGAGAGAGCCAACATCTAGTCAAAAACACATTTCCCTGCTTCCTTGCTTAATTTCTTTGAATCATAAATATATTTGTGTACAAAATGTACTAACTGTGTGCATTTGGTATTTACTGTGTATCGGATCGACATGTTAGTGTGTATGATCTTTCTTCTATGACAAGAACAGGCTTTACTTGACAACAGCACAGTATGTATTTAGTCCTATCAGATGTTAACATTTGATTATGAAGTCCTTTTAAAACACATGAAAATACTGTTGTGGCTTGTGTATGGCCACTAACATATTAATAAGACAGAAATCCCTCCATCTTTAATCTATTTTTCCTTCATCTTTTGCTCTGATGCATGCTTGTAGTCTACTTACAGTATATTTGGTGACTGTCATACATGTGTAGAGGTGTACATGGTTTTGTACGATGGTTTAAAATGTGTCAGTCTGTCTTTTTTAGTTTATGCGCCATTAAAATGGGTCAAATTCAAGCCTCAGGATACTGTGCATGAAGTGACAGTCCTCTGATTCTAAGTCTGACATTTCTATGAGGCAAAACCTGAAAATTAAATGGATTTAAGACCAAAGATATGTTGCATTCGTGCCAAGACTGAAAATTTGGACTGGGAACAAAACAAGACTCGGCTGCTCTTCCCTTCACAGTGATTGGCTGTTACAAACAGTCATTATCTTGTTATTAGTATTTGAGAATGGCACCAAAGTCTGTCTGTCAGTACAGCTTTTACAGAATAAGGAAAAGGGAAATGAAATAACTTTTGAAAATATGTTCCGAATCACATCTTAAAAATAATTTCTGTATTTCTGTTGAGTTTATACTGAGCCAGATTCTGCCTTGGCGCCGCTTCAGGTTACTTTTATGAATGCATTATTTGTATTAATAACCCTGTCATTTACATTGGATAGTGCCTGTGTGTGTGTGTGTGTGTGTGTGTGTGTCACAGGCAGTTTTTGTTTTGTACGAGACTGTGAATCTTCCTGTAGGTAATGAGCGTGTATAACAATATCCTGCATGTATGTGACAGCTCCTTTGCATGTCTGTGTGTGTTTGTGTGAGCATTACTGTGTGAGCCTCTCTGTTTGTGTGTGTGCTGGCGAGGATGTGTGTTGACAGTGTCTCTGCCGGCACACAGTTCACATTTTGTGTGCGTCTGTGTGTACACTGCTGTGTCCCAGCTGTCTGAGTGGATAAGACTCAGTGGGCAGATGAACACTGCAGAGAACGTCACACACTCACACACATACACACACAGCATGGAATGGCTGTGGGGTCTGAGCTATAATAGGGAGTGTCTGTGAGCATCGACTCTGCAGGGGTTTGACAAGACCACAGATCACAACAATATTGCCTCAAATAATGCTTTTCCCGAGTTTTTCCATTGTGTTTAATTCATTATCATTTCAATTGTTTAATTCATCACATAATAAAACACATTAAACAGGTGTATAGTATTTTTATAAAACAACAAAAGACAAAAATCTGAACTTCAGGCCTTTTCCTGCTTATTAAACGTTTGAGCTGCCCTTTGAAGTTTTTCTCTTCTGAACGCTCTCAACACTATATTTATTACTTTGTATCATTTTAATTTGTACAATTTAGTATCATAATGCACAAGAATGATGAACACATTTCCATGAGCTCGAGAAATGTTTCAAACAACATCGAGCTACTGAGTGTCAAAGGCTCCACCTCAGTACGAAACCTGCCACCCTCACATCTTCACCACCTTCAGATCCTGAGCAGCCAGGATTTAAATGATGAGAGAGGAAAACTGAGCTGCTCTCGGCCACCCAGCTCATTAAAATATAACCTTCTCACGCAGACTTTCTTCTAAAAGCCATCTGGGTGGCACTCACACATGAGTTCCTCTGTTCTGGGCATCACAGATAATTTCCCAATACAGAATTCAATACATTACAGTAAACTCTCTTTAATGTGCACAATAACACCGGATGAGTTCATTAAATTCATTTGACATTTAGCTCCAATTAATTTGTATTTTTTACTGGATTTTCTACTCTAGGCACAAGACTTTCAACACTTTTGCTCCCAAATAAATATCTTTGCAGTGATAAGAAGAATAACAGTAAGATACAACAGTTAAATGTCAAGGCTTCAGATATCCCAAATAACAATGCAGTTGTGGTTGAAAATGTAGCAAATGTGTAAAATGTGAGGCAGACGTATGTGTGTGTTCATAAAACTGTGACAGAATCCTTCAGTTTAACAGCTGGCAGTGAAGAAAATTTGTGTCTTCTGTTGAAAAATACAGCATAAAGTCACTCATCTGGAGAGTTTAGTGTCAACCGTTGAGCAGTTAAACATAACAACTGAGTGCGAGCTTGTGGCCTGTCATGATCTTTTTTCTATTCCTGCGTTTTATGACCCCCATCAAGTGTGTGAGAACAACACTTAAAAGTACTCTATGACCTCAGTTCTTCACAGTCTCTGCACTTTTCTAGTTCTGTCTGTCTTAACACTTTGTAGCTGAGTGTCACTCGGGCAGAAAACATCCTTCGCATCCCAAATCTAAACACTATCAGAAGGCATCAGTGGGTCCATTAACTTCTATTAAGCTCCCTCATCGTGTATAGGACCTCTGCCAGTTGTAAATGGCATGGATATTATGGGAACATGCTGGCATTCGTTTACATGTACTGACGCTGCGGTGGCGGAAAACCCTCCCGCCTGCGCCTGCCCCCAGCCCCCTCCTCCTTGCGGCGAGCTGCTTCGCTCTCTCCTCTGCAGCAAAGAAGTCTGTGGTCGCCCTGAAGAATTCCAACAGAGCTTTGTGGCTCCAGTTGGTCCCACGGCTCTCCAGTCCGCTGTTTGGTGCAGCCACAGAACTGACTGCACCAAACGCACCAGTGGCACTCTCTTCGGACCGGGTGGAGAAACCGCAGTGACCTCCACGGTCGGTCAGGAGGAGAAAAAAATGTGGGTTTGTCTCAAAGAGTTCCAAGGGTACCGTGGACTGGGTGTCACCGCGGACAGGGTCATCCTGAGCGCACACGCTCAGAACAGGAATAGCCACTTCGTCCACATCTCTTAAGGGTTCGTTGCGTTCCCAGTAAGCATCCCATGCACCTGCAGCGTTGCTGCTGCTGCTGCCGGGCCCTGTTGATGCCGCTGGTGCAGAGCCCACAGTCTGACAGAACAACGACTCCTCCAGGCCACGCAAGGAACAGCTTGAAAACACGGTGTCTGTTTCCAAGGTTGCACCTAGAACAGTCTTGTACCTATGCATAACATCCGAGTACACAAACACACACACACACCCACACACACACACACACACACACACACACACACACACACACACACACAAATAAACAAGAGACAAGAGAAAACCAGTAAATCAATTTTGAAGAGCTGCACGGGTTTCGTATTTGCTTCTTGGCATTGATTTGGGAAACTTTACCGGGGTCACGATGTCTCTCAGAATCAATGACTTGACACTGAACAGGCCATCTGTTGCTACAGTGACATGATTGAATTGTCTGTGCCTCTCCAGTAAATGGTTAGTGAGCACTTGCATGTGTTGTTCTTACATTGCCCTTTTGACCGTTTCGGTTTTTTCTGACTGAAACTGATTTTCCACGTTTCAGTGTGGTATGTAAAGATTTTCATATGCAGCAGCTTTATGAAGTTGTGTTTTTAGCTGTTAATCTCTTTATGTCTTCCAAAACTCATAATGTTCACTTAAGCTAAGACACCATGTTCCAAAAGGCCAAGATTTGTATGTACTGCATATATGTACCAAGAAATGTACTGTATTATTATTGTTTCGCAGGTTACCAGTTGTCATTACAGGAAAATTCCACTATCTCACTGTGTTATTGTTGTAGTTCTGGCCGTTGTTCCTTTTGCTAAATATTCACCTTAACTGCTAATATCTGGAAACGCGGCAGAGCTACTAAAATAATTCAAACAGCACAAGAGGCATAAAATGTGGCTAGACTGTTGATTTGTTTGCCTGGTCAGATTTTGTTGTACTGCTGTTGTTGTGCTCTTAGCAAGTACTTTGATGAGTACCAACAGAAATGAAGCTATGAAAAAAAATACCATACCTGCTGAGACATATCTTCTGGTAGAGCACAAACGCCCACTGCAGGGGCCAGCTCAGCCCATTCTCAAACCAGCTCTGACAGCGGAACACGGGTGACAGGCAGACAGCCGCTGTCACATAGCTTGATGATCCACACTCCCCCAGGTATGACAGGAGAAGGCCCGACCCGGTGCTCTCGCTCACTGCAAACAGTCTTCCTGCAGGTTGTCGGTAGCGAATATAGCGCACAGCCTCGCGCAGATCTGCAGGGTCACCAAACTGCTGCAGCTTCAGGGTGGTGAGCGGGGTGCCGTTGTGGCTGCGGCGGTTGAAAACAGCCGGAAGGTAGCCATGGGACAGCGCCGTTTCACACAACTGTGGAGAAGGAGAAAAAAAATCATTAAAAGGTGTTACAGAGGAGTATTTTACGTATGCTACGCCTTACATAAAGAAATCCTCTTTTTTTCCCTCTGAATAAGCCACATGTGACCTGGTCTCACAATGCCTTCTTTCAGAAATCAGTTTTCATTTTGTTCCATTACATGTTTTTGCCTTTGTAACACCTGAAAATGTATAGTGCTGCTTTTTTTATTGTATGGAAAAAGAAATAGCCAGTTGCTGGGGGAAGTGAGAATGCAGTGAAAGCTACAGGATTAAGTGTTGCTCCCTTTTATTGTGCTGCTTAACCACGCTTAAGTGTACACTGCAGTACTACAGAATAGGTTCAACTGTCATCACTGCATTGAAAAAGAACATGCAGAAACACCTGATGGGGCCATTACCAGGTAAGCTACTGATACATGAGAAGTTCATCTCCAGCGACAGTCGCCTTGAAGTGGAGAATGTCGGTGCATTTGAGGCAGTTCTCAGACACCACTGAGGCCTTGGTGAAGGCCAACATTATGCACAAGCTCATTAGCTGTGGTGATGTCCATGAAGGCCACAGCAAGCTGTTTAGCTCAGCCTCAACCTGCAACATGCAGCTCTCCCTGAACTTTTCTGGAAGCAAAGCTGGCACATGAGAGCAGAGAGGGTTTGACTATGGAAACCTGTGATCTCATGTCTCTGGCAGGAAGTCTTCCCTTTCAGTCAGCTGCACTGTGGAGAGAAATATCACCCCTCATTGTTTCTTCAATGGTGAGCTATTTTTATTATATTCATTTTGAGACGTGTGTGACAATATGAGATATTTGGGCTCTGGTCACTGACACTGACTGAACGAATGTAAGAAAATGTGATACAACTGAAAAAAAAAGTAATGACTTTCATGTCTCTTTAACAGAAATGTGTAAATATTTTAAATTAAAGTCGAAAGTCAAATCTGTAAAATGCTCTTCTGCTCACCCAAAAGCTTTTTCATCTTTCAGGCACAAATGTTGGTCATAGCTTTTAAGGCTCTCAAGGATCAGGCTCTCCAAATCGAATAGCTGCTGGTGTTTTTTTTCCCCCTCTGCATGTTTACAGTAAACTGTTTACTGTCCTTGTGCCTGCTGGTGTTAAGGACAGAAATCAGAGTAAAAATATAACCTCTTCTTGTATCCCCGTCTGCAGATTAGCTTATTGTAAACATCAGCTCAGTGTTGGTAATATAATTAACACAGATTCTCATATGGCATTTATTTCTGTCATATCCAAAAGGTTGAGCAGTAAAACAGAAATACTCATTATCCATCATTGGACCTTAGGAAGCTAAGCCTGAGCTTATAACTACATAAAATGGGAAAAATAACTCTGGAAAGTTTTGATCCGGAGCAGAGCAGAAATGATAATTATACAAATTACACTGAAAAGCTCCCCATGCAGAGAAGGAATGAAAATGACAGATTGTTCCAGTCAAGGCTCTGCATATTACCTTTAGAATAAATTATCTGAATCCATTACAGTGTCTGGAAACACAAGGAGGGGTTCGTCTTCCCTCTATATTTGCAGTGTCACTCTGCTTCACCTCAGCTCAGCGGCTGAAGGTTTGTGGTCAGAACCGCTGGTGGAGCTTTTGGTAGCCTGTGCAAATAAACAGTCTGTTTTAAAGAGAGTTACGTTCTGCTTTAAATCTGAGATGCCAGTGAGCAAGAGCTGCAGAATCGCTGCATTAAATATTTACAAGCTGAGACAGACTGCAGAAGCACTTCAGCCACTTTCCGGTTGTCTATATGAAAGGAGGATTTACTCAGCCAGATACATGACGAGGCAGTCAGAGCAGAGCTAACACACCGCAGCATCGTTCGTTCGCTCATTCATTAGCCTCCTCCCTGACTCATTCCACAGACTCCGTTTTCAACCTTTGTGATTCAAGAGTTCGTGAGAGTAGGGGAAGAGAGCAATTTCAAATGAATATGAATCACTTGAGTTCAGTTTAACTCCCATAGATATTAGGATACACGATTAGATATTTCACAATTTAAACTGCAGACAGACGCGAGCTGGGGCTGAGTGATGAATGCTGCGGCTGAGATTAAATTAAGTGAGCTGAGTTTGAAATGATTTCGTCTTGCTTATGCTTGGCTGCTCAGGTATCAATACAGCGACGTGGTGTAAACTAACATCAAAACACACTGGTGATGCACTGTGTGAATCACCCAGTATAACAGGCACAAGGAGTGATGAGGAACAGCTGAGCAGCTTCAGGATGGGAAACGTTTTGTTAAAAGTGTTACCTGGTCAAGAGGAGTCCACTCTGATCTGTTTGTTTTGGACAATCTGATAAATTACTAAACTGATATTACCAGTTTAGAATGTGATTCATTAGTTTTTGTATCTATTACAAAGAAATATAGTAATTTCAACTTTTTTATAGTTAATATATGTGCAAGTTTCAGGCAGTACTTTTCTTCACATGTTATATTGGCAGTGTGAATCTGTTTTTTTAAAGATCCCGGCTTCGTTTCAGAAACAGTAAAAAACTAACAGCAGCTACTCCAGCAGTTTCCTGTCGGAGCTGATAAACTGTCAGCTCAGTGACAAATTCCTTCAGCCGGGACTCCAGACACTAGACAACATGCAGGCTCTAATACACACATATGAGAAGCAGCAGTTAAACTCCTCGCCCTCTGTGCGAGGAGTTTAAATGACGTCCACCAATATTCCCTCCAAAGCATATTGAATAATGTCATCTCCTTCTGTGAGACCACCTCTCGTGTGAAACAAACTTCAGCAGCTTCGTTGGATCATGCGGCCACAAATCAAGTTAAATTAAGGATGTTATTTGATTAAAGGCCTTTTAGAGGCAACAAAGCATGTTGCTACAAAGCTCTGTCCTCTATTCAGGCTGATAGATTGCCTAAATACTCTCCAACAGGTGTGTGATACATGTCCAAGGAATAGATTTGCTCTTGTGAGTTAAATATATGTAGGAGTGCAGCCAACAATTTGTTTTTTTGTGACAAATGTGTCGCAAAATTCAATATTCAAATGCATCCTGCAACATGACGCTATATACTACCAGACAGGCCCCTACAGAATTACATGAGGATCTCTTTTAATAATTTCATTGCCCTGCTGATGAATCATGCAAGACAATTTTTTGATGGTTCAAACATATAATGATAATCTATATTAAAAGTCTATTTGTTCTATAATAAATGCCATGACAGCAATCTTTATAGTTAATTGCTTAGCAGCTTTCTAACCAATTGCATGCAACCTAAATATAGCTTGCCAAAAAAGGAGGCTGTTATTTAATCTCTTGCATTTCAGCAGAATCATTTTTTCTTCTTCAATCCAGCGTGGCAGCACTGCTGGAGAACTGGTAAGTTAAAAAGTCATGATATTGTGCTGTGAAATCCTACAAAGGCAGAAAAAAATGATTGACTTTAAAATATATTCTGGAGTTGCAAGGCAGTTTTTTCCTGTCTCAATTTCAAAGTGATAAGCATCACAGGCATACAGTCAAAGGGGAGAGTAGCTATCAATTATTGAAGACAACGCCACAGTAAAAATACCAAGAACTGGAGTCCTGACTGTTGTTCAAGCGAGCCTCCATAAAAATGGATTTTGTCATAGAGGGTTTCTTGTATTGGTGTGATTGTAAGCTGGAAGTTGAAACAATACCGGGGTTTTCTGTCTATACTTTAAGGTAAATTAATATCTCGTACACTGCACTGGTTGGCAAAAGTGTGGCACATGAGCCATAGACAGAAGTGTTGCCAAATCCTGATGTGCAGTTTGCATATTCAGGTTATGCAAAGCACTGATAATGGGAAAAGTCAGTGGACAAATAAGCATTTTGGGGTAAATTTCCTCTCTATCCCCTTCTATCCATTTTGAATGGTCCAGTAAACTAAAGATCGGCTCTTTACACACATAAACATTGTTCCATTTCGAAACAAAGCGTCAACATAAAAAAAAAATAAGCCACTGTCTCAATACTACAGTCTGCACACTGCTGCGTCGACATCAAACTTTAAAACTCACAGAGAAATGTGAGGACGGAAAACACAGATCTGATGCCTTGTTTGTTTCTGTGTCCACTGATTGTAATTGGTTCTCTGTGAAAACTCTGAAATGAATGGAAGTTTTTGAGCAACAGTCTCCTTAGTAGTTATAAATCAGTGTATTTATGCCCTGTAGTGTATCTGTATGGTGCTTTGTAGTGCTGGTAATGTTTCTGTGATTGAGAAATTTCCAAGATGAGGACTGATGGAGCATGAGTGCTACTATTACCTCTCTCACTGGTCTAATCGTCACTGTTAATGGTAAATCTTTTCCACTTAGCTAAGCTATTATCCTATCCCCCAAGGACTTTGGAAAATTCCAAAGCTGCTCTCTCCGTAATCAGAAAGTGAAATGAACGGTCTGAAAAACAATCATTTAAGTGCTGAAAGGTAAATTACACACAATGACCAGATTATATCATACCTCACATCCATAAGGAATGTGGAATAGTGCTTGATGTGTGAAATGAGTGCCAGAAACATGCTGAATAAAACTGCAACTAGGTCACAAAATTATGGTAAAACTGCTCGCAAATCTATCTGCTCTGTCAGGAAAGTGTGATGTGTGTAAATCATGTGAGGCAAGACGGCTGCAACAGCTGGAAGTCTGCTTCCAGGAACATTTATGGCCTTTCAACACATTTCTCTAAACAGCGATCACAGGCCACTGAATATTGGGCTCATTCCTACATGTCTTTACACACCTCCACGATATTAAATTGGCCTCGTTGCCTGACCTCTTTCTGATGTTCATCATAAAATATTGGTTGAGATTGGAGATATAATTTGTTTCTGGAGGGGTAGCTGTCAATGTAGACTTGCTTGAACTTGAGAGTTAAGATAAATGCAACACTGGTTTAAAGGCACAGTTTGACACTTTGGGATATGTGCTTTTTCACTTTGTTGACAAAAGTCATGAGAAGACACTGTTCTCACCATCTCACTCACATATGACGCTACTGCAGCAGCCGGTTAGCTTAGCTTAGCGCCCGGCAAAGAAATAATCAGGCACATAGCCCCCCATGTAAAACCACAACGTGTCACATAATAATATGTAACATAATTCAATGCGCAGTGATTTGATTAACTCACCAGCTAACTGACAGACTGAAAGAAAGAATGAATGAAGTATATTTTGTTTACTTGGAAAGACTGTACAGTATATGACAGCTGGTTAGCTACTGTTAGCTACTGTGTCAACCATTATGTAAATGCCTATGAATCATGCCAGACTGGATAAAACAAAGGAGCAAAGGACAAACTGAGGGTGAAGATGTGCATAATTTAAGAGGAGATGGCTCATTCATAATTTCATGAGCTCCTGAAATGTGCTGTGTAAACTTCAAAACGAGTCTACATCCCCCACAATGTGTCACAGATACACACCCACGTGTGTGTCTGTGTGTATGGCCACGCAAAGATGTGCTCTTTTTATCTTTCTTTCACACACACACACACACGCACACACACACACACACACACACACACACACACACACACTGGGCTATACACAGTGAATCTCAGCAGTGACAGGAGCCATCTTAATTGGTGTACATCCCTTGTGGTGCCTCAGCTTCCAGCCCTCCCAAGCGTAACCGGGTGACAGCATCACAAATACTCTCTACTCTGATGATGCATGAGGCACGGATCTGTCTCATTGTGACAATTACTTTTCATCTCTCCAGAATTTTTCTTTTTCCCATGGTGAAGCTCAAAGTTGGCACATATTTATGATGTTTTAACACTTTGTTTTCCCTCTATTTTCATCTCACCATTGTTTCTTCTCCTCTCTTCTTATATCCTCTCTCCTTTGTTGTTGTTTTTTTCATTTATCCTCGTAACAACTTATTCACTCTAGCTTAGCGTCAAACCCTTTCGGTTTTGTTGGATTTCTTGCGGAGCTGCTATTTCTGACATGGGCCTGACAGTAAGCCTGTGATGGATTTGCACACAGAGCTCACAGTATGAAATGAAACGAGTGAGCACGATGCCAGGTGCCCAGAGTGGTGCGAGAGCCAACAGGCATTCATGTGGAGCAGCGCTGCACTTCCCCAGGCCCCTCAAGTCAAGCGATGCTTTGTAATCCCTCACTCAATTACCTCAGTCAGTGTATTGAAAGAGTAGTTGAAAGACTGGTGCTGCCTCTGCATCTGCTCTTTTTTTTTTTTTTTTTTACCGCTCTGCCTTTTTCTTCAAACTGAGCTTGCCATGACTTGAGCTCACACGATTGCCTTTGCCAAATGGCCATTATTGAGTTGCACATGGAATCAAATGATTGAATGTTTAACTTCTCTTTTAGGTGAAATACTTGCAGTACAGTATTTGGCTATGCATGCATTAAATATGTGTCTTGCATGTGTCTGGCTTCTACCCTCTGCTGCTGTTGGTTTAGACAATAGAGAGTTCACAACACACTCTCATGAAGCTGCTGTAATTTGCATGATGTTGACTCATGCTGTGGCACAGGAGACAGAGCAGCTGTAATTTTCAGGATACAATGACCATTGTCAATGAAATCGATACAAATGGGTTTCTTTGTAAGTAAGTATGTCAAGATTCAGAAACAGCATTGTGATGTTGTTAGTGTCTGGAGACTGTAGAAAGTTTAAAGTTTGTTTTTTATGTAATTTTCTTTTGCATTTTCTTATCATCAGGCTGCATCATATGATTTGCTGCTCAGTTTCATCATGAGTATGACTAATTTATAGTTATTTAAGTACTATCATCTCTATAAAATCCTTTGAGCCAGAACGCACAGATTACCTTTAACACATTTCTCGTGATCTTCCCAAAAGAGTTTGGGATGATGAGCAGAACAGGACTGGTGGAGTGGCTGGACGTCCTGCGTCGTTTCTGGTAGGGTGGCACTGCCCAGTCCAAGGCCACCAGCCCATCATCGCTCAGCTGCAGGTTGTCCCGCACAAACTGGACCTGGCTGTCGCACGGCCAGCACGCCTCGTACACGCTCTGCAAGAAGCCGCTGGCTCGCCACGTCCAGCCGACACACGGCGAGTAATTGCTGAAAGTCCTGCAGTGTTTCAGGAGATAGTTGGCCAGTGCGGACGGTTTGCAGATTAGTGCCACGGTGCGTGCTCTCTCACCGGTCCCGGCACCCCCACAGGCCGCCTGGACACCGTCGCTCCCGCCTCGGTCGGAGACGCATCTCCCGGTCTTATCCTTCGTTGCCTGCTGTGAAATCCCCAATCCTTGAAGCAAAGCATCCGGCTGGCTCTTGGAGCCTGGCCATATTAAGACCACCAGGATCACAATGCAGAGAGCCACAAGCCATTCCAGCATTGGCACGGTTGGAGAGAGGAAAACGAGGACAAGACGGACGCTTTCCACCCCTTTTCTGGATCTTAAGTTGATAATTACAAATTTACATTATCGAAAATCGTCCACAGTTCACATGCCCAGTGACTGTGCCAAACCCTTTGTCCTAACTGATGCTCAGCTCGTCGGTGAAGTTTGGTGCTCCTCTCCGGTGCCAAGGCGCACCAGTTCCTCGTCAGTGAGGGCGTACTGTCTCAGTTACGCAGCGTTTCTACCGTTCCAGCTCATTCCAAATCCGACTTCACCTTTCCATTTCTGTAGGCACACGCACGAGGTCCGTGTTTCAGGCTTTCAGGAAGCGACCCTGTGCAGGACTGCGCTCAACCAGTGCTTCTACCCAACAACTGGGAGCGCAGGAAATAAGTGTGAGTGACCCGCTGCTAATGCTGGAAACGCCCCCATCATGTCCAACCCCCCACAGTGAGCAGGTACTCTGTGCGCGTGGTAATCTCTGGTGTTATTAGTTTTCCGCTTAAATCACTTCCAGTACACCTAGAACAAGGAGGCACATCTCGAGCGTCTTCATGCATCTTCATGCATCCCTGCCAAAGACCCCATCTCTCTCTCTCTCTCTCTCTCTCTCTCTCTCTCTCTCTCTCTCTCTCTCTACACACACACGGACCTGTAACTAGAAGTGCAGTGCGCATGGTCATCAGCAGCTTTGACTTAATTTGTTCTGATTTGGCAGCTTGTGCACACTGTGTAATCAAACAGGACTAAAACGAATAAGGTATGAGACCCGCATACAATAGCCTATGAGGGGCTTCAAATGTAAAGCAATGTAACCTGTTAAGCAGGTTTTTGTTATGTAACAAAATACCTTCAGGTTTTGCTCAGTTTTGTAAGTGTAAGTCGAAGGAAAGGCTGAAAGTAGGCCAGTATTCTTTTGGTTGCAGATTGTGATGCACAGTGAGCACTGCAGACAGTTTGACTCAAGCTTATCACATTTATGTAATGTGATAACTCCTTGCTGCTATTTTCCTCATCCCCTTTGCTTATACTGTCTATGAAATTCAAACAGATAAAAATACATATTATCATCTACAAAGCCTCTGTTCCCTCTGCTTTAATCAAATTATTGTAAACTTCACATGAAGCACCACAACTACTTGAAGTAGGGATGCACATTTTGGATTTTTTTTATGACCGTTAACCGACGCCCTTTAACGATTAATAACCGTTAACCGATAAGATTTAAATGCCCTTCCATGCTGCCATTCCGACATTCCGTCATTCCGACGATGCACACACGATGCACAAACACATTAAATCCGTCATTTACCGCCAGCTGCAGTGTATGTGCAAAACAGGGGATCGAGTCCCAGCTGACCCGTCCGGGAGAGTTGGCTGCCACGATGTTGCGCGCGTTGTCGTGGACGGATGCGGACACTTTCCCACTAAGTCCCCACGTCTCCACTGCATCAACCAGTTTAGCTGTGAGGTTATCAGCTGTGTGTCTACCTGGCATGCTCTGCGTTAACAGGACGGCAGAATTAACTTTCCAGTACTCATCGATATAGTGACATGTAATTGTCACGTAGCTCTCTGTTGTGAGCGCGGTCCAGCAGTCCGTTGTAATAGCCACGAACTTAGTACTTGCAAGTCGCGTTTTACCCCCATGAGTTGATTGAATTACGTAGCTTAAAAACAAAATTGACCGTTAGTATTAATCGGTTAGAGTTACTGTTATCGGTTAACGGTTAAACGGTTAACCATGTGCATCCCTAACTTGAAGCCATAGTTGTTATTGCGCATTATTCATAGATGCGATGGAATATGCAAGTATTAATCAGTAATAAACACACTTCAGTTCAGCTACTACGAAAAGCTGATAGGCCTAATGGAAAGCTGTAGCCATCTGTTTCTGAAGAACATGTTGTTTTGGACATTCATTTAACCAATGGCAGCACAACAAAGCGCCAGGGCCTGCTGTACATAAATTGATGGCAGTGCATGGACCAGTGGCGTGTGCAAGCGAGAGAAAACAAACCCAAGCGTAAGTGACAAGACAGAAGATCATTGTGTATTTGTTCCAATTTTCAATGCCACACCATTCTTGTGGATTAGCCAATGGAAAATGAAAACAAATGGCAAAATGAGAGATGCCGAGCCAACGTGCAGAGAATAAAGACAAATGAGTGGATGGAAGGATCTTGGTATCACCTCAGAGACACTATGAATGCCAGAGCACAACAGCTTCCAGCTGGACCGCAGTGAGCCAGGTGGAGGAAGCTGTGTTGTGTTAATTTACTCAGAGTGCAGTTCCAGACACTGGTCATGAGACACTTCCCTTTTGCGCATGATAACCATCTCTGTTGTTGCAGCCCTATGGAAAGAAACTCTCTCCCTACGTAATCTTAGAAGCTCTGCGGTGGTCTCTAAAACCGTTTGCTCATTAACTTTAATTAGACGTCTGTACACTTAATGCCTAGAAATGTTATTTGCGTCACATTGATTCAGTGTTCTGCAAGTATGGAAAAATACGTTACCAGCCTGGCTGACACAATATCATAAGCCAAAGGGAGGGAAAGATTAGCAATGATAGTCTCAGTTTCAAGAAGTTTCATGATAATTCCTGTTATTTTTGCATGATGGATGTTTTCAGACGCTGAAGTTCGTCTGAGCTCCAGGTGAGGCTCAATCCTGTTTTTTATTGACTCCCATATTGACCTTGACATGATCAAATTTTAGCCAAAGCTAGAGATAAATGAATTAAAATCACAGAGGGCAGCACAGCCTGTTTGAAATGCTTGGAAAAATCATGCAAACCTGATTTATGAGTTAAATTTTTTAGACTCTAAATTTTATTTTGGAAAATCACAAGGAACAACCCCCCCCCCCCAATTTCTGCATTCACCTGAGCAATATTAACAGGAGGCATTGATGCCAGAAAACTGTTGGAGTCATGCAGATACGGTCTGCGTTGAAACACAGTCGATTTCAAAAAGGTCACAGGAGATAAAGAAACGTGGAATAAAAAAAACACACACTTTGCATTAATGAGAGGAGATGAGGAGGAAAAAGGTCAACAAATCAGCTTGAACTTTGGGACCAGATAACTGGACCAACGAGATTAGAAAAGGTTTGGAATGACCGGGTGGTGCAGACTGGTTGGACGGTATATCTGGGGACCACCTGCCGATGTGAAAGCCCTCTGGAAAATGTCATCAACGTTGTCTCAAAACAAACAACCACTGCTGTCCTGTGTTTGAAGACCCTGATCCTCATCTTTAGGTTTGTTGACAGCTGAAAAAGGCACACAAAGAATTAGCTGACAGGAGAAACAGATGGTGGAGACAACAAGGAAGTTTAATTCATATTAAAGCTAACACCTCTCAAGTAACATCTATAGGGGGAGGTTTTGTGGAAATGCAGTCCTCAACACAAGTCCTCAGTATTTCTTAAGATGTTAACTTTATGTTTGCCATATAAAATGCTTTTAACCATCAAATGTGGGTGAAAACAAACAGATTACACATGTATAATATGCTAGAGGTGATGATGATCCTTTGAACTCATTTTGTTTTCATTTCAAATTTATGCAAAACTATCCTCTCAGTGCAAGATAGATGGAAGAGCCTCACCCAGTAACTTTCCCAGTCAGTGACCGCAGATGACAAATACACAAACTTGGATACACACACACACACACACACACACACACACACACACACACACACACACACACACACACACACACACACACACACACACACACACACACAAACAAACAAACAGACACACCTAATCCACAATGAAACATTGTGCTTTGATGTGCAGAATCTGGAGTCTTCCCCCAGGAGTGCTGACGGAATAGGAAAAGTACTGGGCCCAAATGAAGACGAAGCCGTGGTTGCACTTTCTCTCACAAGATAGTTAATGAATGAAATCACCAAGCAGTGATCCTGCTGAAATTTACACATGATCGCTGTGGCAGAGCAGCATCAATACGAAGAGCAAGTATTTTACTCCCACAGGTAGATCTAAATAGACATTTTGGGAACAAAGCTTGCTCACTTTCTTGCCAAGAGTTAGATGAAATGATAGCACTCATGTCTATATGATAAATATGAAGCTGCAGCCAGCAAACGGTTAGCGTAGCTTAGCATAAAGGCTAGGAACAGATAAAACAGCTAGCCTGGCTCTATCCAGAGGAAACAAAGTCCACCTACCAGTAATCTCCATAACCAGATATCTTTATATAAATACAGAATCTGTGGGTAAGGGACAGAATTTTGGCATCAGTTCTCGTTTCTGTTTGAAGTCAGAGTAGTATTGATCATGATCATGTTTGCGTGGGCTTTGGTTGCATGCAGGTAAACAGTCTGTGTGGAGAGCAAAAGAGGTGGAGTGCACTGGCAGAAATGCAGTCTTGGAACCCATCGTCTATTGACTTACAATGAGTTAGCTTTTAATTATCTCTGTTTTCATGGACCTGCATTCATTTGCGGTTATCTATTTATAGAAGAGCAGCTGAAATATCAAGTTGTTGTCGAGTTTGAGAATTAACTTGCTAATCAACAATGACAAAACAATGACCTGTGCACAGAAGAGGAAGTCTTGGATATCCATCATCTGTTATCTGGATATCTGCCGGCTACACCAGAAGCTCCGTAACATCAGCCTGAGGCCGCAGAGGCTAAACTGTTGTCAGATGATGGCTGAAGGGAACCTCTACAGCTAATGCGCGATGATCCCTTCTCCAGAGCCTGATCTTAGAAAAAGACAGCAGACTAGTTCTGTTGGAAGTTTCTCTGAGACTGTATTAGTCCAGGGAGAAGAGGGTCGTCATCCTTGTACAAATGAAACTTGAAGTATTTCCATTAAAGCATAATTCCCACATCTGGATAGCTTGAAGTCTCCCAAAATGCTATGAGTGGATTTGTTTTTCAGCACGGCTGGTTACAGCCGGAATTCAATCTCTAACATGATAACCTCTAACTCACTGAGTTCAACTGGAAAACATCAGCAACATTTTAATACGTCCATTATTACAATTAACAGTGACACACTGAGACAGAAGACTTTGCTCAAGTTACTCAAAGCGAACAGGAACAAGCCGGAGATAAGATGACACTGGATCCAAGGCAGATAGTCTCATGACTCATGGTTTATGTGTTTAGATCTAATTTGTGGGCCCAACCAAATATCCCTCCTCCACATTTGAAATCTTATTCCTTCTGCCTCCTCGGTGGGGATGCAAACCAGCTGTGGTCATTTGCCAGTTGATTTAATATTGACATTCTGAAGCCTGACGTCTGTCTCATGTCTCAGTAAGAATGAAGACAGCTCTGCTGCTCTGTTAGTGTGCCCTTGACCTCACTTCTCTCCCTGCCCTCCTCCTCAGGCTCAGCTCCTCATGCCCTGTCACCATGGCACAGCCTCATCCTTTAACATCAAAACAAACAGGGACTGTGCCACAGCTTCAGACAGATTGCTGTAATTCAGGGGAAGTGGAGCAGCATCTTGGCTTCTGCCGTAGCTCATGTTTGATTGTTTTAGAGGTAAATGCAGTCCTAATAATTACTCCACCTACCCACCTATGAGCAAATATGACAGCAGGTCACCTCTCACCCAACATCTGTAGCCACAACCATATGCATATGACTCATGTTTAGGTTGGCTTTAACTTTTTCAAACATCAACATCTACTTATGTGGTGTTGCAGTACATGTCCTTCCCTTGAACCCTGGCTATGACGTAGGTCTACTGTTGACTGACTCCATGATCAAACAGATGTGTGCACTCCTTCTCTGGGTGAACATTGAGAAATGCTGCACAAACAGAAAAAAAATCCAAACAAATGTCTCCTTTTTTACACTTTTGCTTTGATAACATCAGTAAATCGCACTTGAATTGAGAGCATAAACACTGTCCTCCACAAGTACCACAGAGAAAAACTACATCAAGTTAGCTGTAGATGTTTTCTGAAGTCACAAGCAGCCCATCCAGCCTCAATGTTGCATTACCGCGCTTTTGCATATGTCAGTACATGACCACATCCTCAGCAGCGGGCTTCCTGCCCCATTTCAAGTTCCTGTCACACCAAAATCAAGCTGACACATAAAACCCACATGAGAAACTTTAATCTTTGAACCTGAGAAGCTAATCATATGTAGGGATGCAGATTGCTAAGCCATCAGGATAAAGATTGAACAGTGCGTCAGACCTAAAGCCAGCTTTGAACCTTGAACTTTACGTTTTGATCATTTACAAACGAGGTTTGGCCCAGTTTATCATAAACAGTCTGCAATGGCATAATTTGACATACAGCCCTATCTGCAATTCTGGCAGTGCTAGATCAGCAGAAGCAAATACCCAACAAATGCGCCATGCCAAACATCTTGAGCCCTGTTCTCATTTTGAAGCTCAACAAGAATCAGAAATTAAACAAAAGACGAGAAAAGCTGTTGACTGAGTAACAGAGAAATTTTGTGGCGGAGAGATTATGAGAGATGTCATAAAGTGATATACATGTGCAGAAAGAGATATCACAGAAGGCTGAGGTGGCACAAATGAAAAGGACGAAAAGTGATGCAGAATATGCAGATGTGCCCTGACTGCTTTGTTGACCTCTTGACCTTCCTCTCTGTAGAGACGAGTGAGTTGCCTCTTGGAAAATAGATTAGATAGAGATTAGCAAGTGGTCGATGTCAGTCTTTTCTCCTGCTTTTCTGTGGTCTCCTCCTCTCAAGTAAACCACCAGGAAGGCAAGTAAGGCCACATGTGAGTGTGACAAAGTACACTGGCATTATCAAGCGATGAATGTATGTACACAAATTGATGCTGCTGTCTTTTAGGAATCAATCCCAAATAAAGGTCATCATCTGTTCTTCTCATTTGTTTGAAGTGAGCAGAATTACTGCGCACCATTCACAGTTTGGCAATGTTTGAATCAAAATGTGATAACACTTGTGGGTTGTTTGCTTATGTTACCAGCACCGGTCCAATCAGCACACAGTACTGATAAGATAAAACTTCACTTATCATGAGGGAAATTGTGAGAGTATGAAGAGTGCAAATATACAATATAAAAATGATCAATACAGTGCCAGGGATGTAAACAGGTTAACAGTGAGGGTCATAGGTATTACTACATATGTCCAATATCAGTCTTAAATACAGGTAAGTGTATATGGTTAATTCAAAATGTTTATGATTATGTCCATGATAGTAATTTCCCATTGTTGCACATTATGTCCCATAGTGTAACCCCTCAGTCAGAGAGCTGTAATGATGAGTTAAACCTTAATGACTAAGAATGCCTTTTCTCCCGCAAACTTTAAATATTTAATGTTAACAAGACAGAAGAAATGTCAACAACATTCATGAAACATTTGAAATCACATTTCAGCATCAGGTCAAAAGTTATCTTCAGTTTCTATTTTAAAGCCTTTCCAGTTTTTTGATATTATCTTAATTGATTGGTTGAGATTATGAGTCAAAACACAAGTGGAGAAACGCAGCGGAAACATGTTGCAGAGATCTCATAAAGTATGCGGGGTCTTTGGCTCAGCTTTTAGTAAGAAGAGAACAAGTCAAAATATGGTGAGTTCCAACTTGGCAGCAGAATTGGGTGTTTTGACAGATACATCGGGGAATGGGAGTAGGCTGATGAGGATGTACAGTATCATTTCACACCACTGGACCCATAGAGGAAGTCACTCATGTTTTTATTGAAAAAAGAAAACATGGCCAAACTTTTTCACCAGCCTCCTAAATTGATTAGATGATTCTAAACTGCAAGCATGTGTTATGTCAATATTTGGAGGGAAGAGAATTTCACAGACTCGTTAGTTCATCGGATAACGAGAGCAGTAAAAAAAATGACTTCTAATCAGCTGTACTGTAAAAGCCACATAACCCACTGCTTTATTTAAGTTTTAGTTCAACAATCTGTTTAAAATCTGCATTTGTGCATTGACTTTCAGGAAATTAAGATAACAAACCACACTGATAAGTATGCCCAGCATGCCGTCACCCACTGGATTGAACTGCAGAGGATATTTCTTTTCCCTGCACAGTGTTTCTACTGCAGGTTTAGAAACGTGCCAGCGAGGATGTTGTGTTTTCACTGTGACCTCGGGTGCATTCAGTACAGCATACTAAGTGCAGAAAAGACTGTTTGAACACCTGCAAAAGAGCTGTCAGTCAAGCAGATGATTTAAAATCCCATGTCAGGGTGGGTATGATGTGGCGAGGCAGGCAGCCAGATGATTGTGACTGCTTATGTCAACAGATATTTGAATTACCTGTCAAGTGAACGCATCAAATCTTCATTGAATAAAATGCAGTAAGCCTGGGATTAATTCAGGCTTTGTATTGATTGACTTTCCACATTATTTTGCTCAAAACTGCATATTAAATTTGAGATGCCATCATGACAGTGCTTTTCAACTGAGAGCAAATTGCAGAGTAGTACTGTATTATAACTATAATACTGCTGCTTCTGTAATCGATTTTGATGGATCGAGTTTTTGGTGTTTCCTCAGTTCTTATTCAGTCTCTTAGGGATCCTTTTTGTGAGGAGAGCCTCTTCAGCTGCAGTCGCCTCAGTCACCCACAGTGCAACTAAACACAGATTTCCATAGAAGATGAGTCAGTTGAATCACAGCAAAAAGTTGCTGTTCCAAGAGGGTGTGTGAGAAAACTGGCAAATGTAAGTCTAACATTCACTCTCATCTCAACTCTGTTTTGGTCTCCACTAACTCCTGAGGGAAACATGTGGCTCTTTAGCTGCTAAATGTTCCAATATGTTCACCAGCTGGTCATTAGCTGTGTCTGTCCTGCTGTTTGGTGCTGAGCAGGTGGCGTACAGTGGCTTTACAGAGCTTTTAATATTACTTTTTTATATAGTAGTCTCTTTAAAGCTGCAGTAGGTAACTTGTATAAAAGTAATTTTTTGTCATATTCGCTAAAACTGTCCCTCTGCCCAGACAGCAGTACATCAAACATGTAATCTGTGAAAAAAAACTGGCTCCATTGGTCCCACCTACTGCTCCTACTGCGATTTGCAAGAATCCACCGCGCCCGGCACAAAACAACCAATCAGAGCCAGAGGAGCATCTGCGGGAGTGTCTGCCATCTGTCAATCACTACTCACACACACTGCAAACCGCCCCCTCCCTCCAACCATGCTGCCGGCTGCCGCTCAGTCAAATAGCTCTGTGAGCGGCGTCAGGAGGCTAGTGAAAGCTATGGAGGAGCAACAGCCACCCGCAAAGGAGAAACTGCCCATACCTCCGCTGCCAACAGCAGCATATACAGCTAAGACAACAAGTAACCATAAAGCTAATATGGTGATTGTTATAGTAACACTCCACAGCATGCGGTATGTTAGCGACTGTGATAGCGGCTGGGCAGAGTTAGCTTGTTTCTGATGCTAAGGCTAACATTACTGGTTGTCACGGCAGCCTCGCAGATGTCACAGGGAGGAGGGACTTGGACACAGGACACGAGTGCAATGATAACATTGTTTTAATCAGACAGTGAGGTCAAAAAGGAAACACTAACATGTCAGTTAATGGGCTTACTACTGCCCCAACATAAGTAAGAAGGTGTTTAGTGAAATTCTTAGTAATTATAGATGTTTTTTTAAATTTTATATTAATGCACAGAGAGGTCTTATTTCTCTTTCTGTCTGGTGTCTTCATGATGTACTTTCCATTGGAGGTTACTTCAATCAAGCCCATGTGATCCTCTGGGAATAGCAACTGGTCAGGGGTCCTTTGGATCTGACACCCTCAACTCAACGTGCAGGTTCCTGACACCAGAAAGACTCATCCCACAGTGAAGAATTGAAGTACACTTGTCAGGTGTTTCACAGATTGCCTTCATTATAGTTTACCACTTCAGGACTTAAGAGAGTGACACGGTTGAGATCAAAGCTGATCTTTAACTTGGTTACGGATGGCTACAGATGACGCCTGCAATAATAAACATAGGGAGCACAACGCTCATTAAATCTCCCATAGGTTTTGTTACTGTGGCTTTCTGCAATTAACATGATGAAAGCCAATCCCATATGTTTTACGCTGGATCTCATCCAATTTCAGCTGAGGCGCTGTGGTAAATCCAAGATCCTTTGTTGATCTTTTCACGGATGGTCACTCTCATTGAGCGACATAGCTGAGCAGCATCCTTATGAGGGTGCAGCGTGCTGTTTACATGTATTTGTATATGGTGTGTGTGTGTGTGTGTGTGTGTGTGTGTGTGTGTGTGTGTGTGTGTGTGTGTGTGTGTGTGTGTGTGCTCTTTGTGCCAGCACTGAATGTACCGTAAACAGAACATGAGCCCTCAGCCACAGTGTGCTGGCTGAAGAAGCCTGACAATGAATGAGGCCATGCAGGATCAGTGACTGGGTTAAAGGTCACCTGAATCTGCTGATATATTCTGCAGACAATATAAATCACAGAAACGGAGGATTTGTAGATACTATGCTGGGAAAAGAAGGATTTGAGTTTCAAGTGAAGGAGATATTAAAAATTATTCCATAACCAGAAACTATTGCTCTCAGAGCAGCACAAATCAGCAGCATCAGGGCGTTGGGCCATTTCTTAAAGCCTGAGTACCATAAAACACTGCAGGACATAATTTACTTTTGCGACTTCCACACTGAGTCTCCACTTAGATTTACTGATTGATTCCAACTGTCCATGTGCCTGTAGGGTCTGAAAAACAAACAAAAGCTGATTTTTGTTTTATTTTCCATGACAACAATTTCTATCACTGACATGACAACCGTTTATTGAGTTACAGAGATTGACTTTCCTCATATTGTTTTAGCCTTCATCAGCTGCTTCTCAACTGAATGGTTTGCCTGTCACAAGGTTTTGTTTTTACTGGAGGCAAATTTTGAGTTCACAATGATTACAAAAGGTCAACCTGTCAACTATGTTGATGGGTGAGGTGCTCCTGAAAAAAGGACATTTTTTACTTGTAATTTTCCATCTTTCTCCTCCCTCATTTCTGTCATCTCTCTATTGTCAGGCATAAAATGCCCCCAAAACACTAAAAGATGTTAATGCTTCTGTAAGGTTGAGTGTATTCTAATAATTATCTAATTAATTTCCCATTCTTGTAATCGTTGTATCTATCCATGGTACAGCACCCTTTACAGTATACTGCATACCCCTCAGTTCCATAGTCTCACAGCCACCCTACATACACACACATGCACACAAACACACTCACTATTTCTATCACTTAGCACCCATTAAAACATAAGCTCGAAGTAAGCTTTGCATAAACACACACAGATCACACAAGTCAATGTGGGTCAGAGCGGGAATTAAGTGCTTGTTGTGATAATGAGATGGTTTATTTTACTCCAGAGGGATGAATACTGTAGGGTATCTGAGAAGTAGAGATATGAACACCATGCACTGCAGGCCTCATATATAAACAGACCACATACACATTCATGCCCATATATACTGAGAAGATAATCCTTCCACGTGTGCATGATGTGAAGTTTTGTACTTGTTGTTCCTTGTACAGTATATTGCATACTGCTCAGTTCCATAGCCTCTTACTCTCTCTATTGCTCTCTCACTCAGACACACACACACACACACACACACACACGTCACATCACTCTCCACTTAATTAAAGAGCCTTCACCTAGCTGCTTCCGTCATGAGACGTATGAACCCATGAGATCTTTAAGGATCTGTCAGTCACTGGGGTCGGTGGTCAATCTTCCTCTGATGGGGAGTCTTGTGCACACTGTCATTAATTGAAGTCACAGACTCATTATCTCAGTCAGATGAAGAGTAGCTCAAATGTCACAAGCAGCTGGAGTCGTGCAGCTTTATACTTTACCACATAAAATCCACCACATTTATATAAGGGACATTTATAGACGAGCTCTTTGAAATCAAGCTTTATATGATACTATGTTAAGCATTTTACGTCACACTGGGGCTTATTTGCTCTTGTCTCTTCCCTAATGATCAGGGCATTACATGTTTGTGCACACTGCTTGGATACTGTAGGAATCTCCAAGCCTCTTTTATGTTTCAGAGGAATCTACAAGTGAAAATGACTCTCTGACATGCAGATTTACAGAGATCATTATTTCTCCTGCTGAAGGTAGAACGGTTGCTTTCTGTTTTTATGTTTACTCCCTCTTGACACCAAGAAAGGAATCAGAGATGAAACAAGAAAATGCTCTTTGAACACGTTTTCTTGTGTGCATTTGGAGTTTCATTTCACTTGCTTTCCCTACTTTCATACATTTTATATTTCTGACTAGTTCTGACTTTTACTTCCTGCTAATGGCCCTCAAACCTTCTATAGAAATCCTTGACCACCTTAAACTGTAACTGGACTATGGTTACTCCCTGTAACTGTCACCCCTGCATGAAAGCTGTGCAACTGATGTAAAGTCACTTTAAGATTTGATAGAAAGCTACCTGTGCAAACACGGTGCCCAGATAGCAGCATTTTGGTTGAAGGTGAATAAAGGACACGATAAGAGCATGTGTAGCTTTCCAGCCACCTGACATGGGATTTTACATAATCCAGCATATATCCATTACATCGAGCTGTGAACAAAGAGATTGTAGATTGTAGATAGATAGATGTTATTTATTTTCCATTGTTAGATTTCTGTATTCTACATGATCCTCATTTTCCATTAATTTTCTCTTGTATCTTTATGTTTTATAATATCTTCACACACCCGCCATGTCAGAAAAATGACTGGAGGCCCCAGAAGAGTTTTAACCCTTCCCTCACACAGTCCCCAATCATTTTTCTTTTTTGTTTTTAGAGTTTTAACCCCTCCCTAATGCTAAACATTTGTTTCAGTTTTCCACTTTCAGTCACTTACACAATGATGACAGTTTGTGATGTGCTCTTGAAATAGCACCAATGCCATCGACAGTGAATGGCAGGAAGGAAGTCCTAAGCTGATGGGATAAATGAACATAGAGAATGGCCTTTAACAGAGTCTCAGACAACAATAGAGCCTCGCAGCCCCATCCCATCCCAACAATGATGTGATAAAGAAAAGTAACAATAAAAGCCCACAGCCACTTTGTAGCCATTGGAGGAGCAAACAGAAAAACCTCCAGCGTTAACCTGATTCACAGCAGAGACTTGAAGAACAAGAAAAATTGCTTTTCTGTGTTGCAGGAAACTTCTAAAAGGACTTCTATGTTCACCTGGTGGTCTCAGTTTATCTGCAGTGACAGGTCTCACTGCACAGGGCTCATTTATACGAAACAAAAACAGTCTTTTGAGATGTTACATAATAATCCTGATGGATAAATTGTGTATGCTCTTTTAGTGTGAGAACATAGTGAAATAACAACTCATCATAAGGTCGCTGACTGTCCCCATGATGTTTTTAAGATAAAATAAAACCTCTAACCCTTTGGCCATTACTTCATAACTGGCATGGGAATGATTTTTTTTCCCCCATTTGCAGCTGATTATCATATTCTCAGTGGTGGAAGTAGCATTTAGGTCTTTTACTTATTATCATCTTTAGAGTGTCATATCATATCACTGGATTATTATTACTGATGCATTAACAAGCAGTTTTTCCTCCTTTAATGGAGGCAAGATGTTTCAGATTTTTTTACCAGTCTGTTGTTACAAGTGCAGTTTTCTTTGCAGCCATGTGTTGGGGCAGCAGCGTTAATAGCTAATAAACTGATAAAGAAGGCTGGCTCTGTGCTGCTTTGGAGCCCCTAGAGTTGGTTGTTGAGAGAAGGATGTTGCACAAACTGCTCAACATAAAGCACATAACACTTCACATCCTGCATGACCTACTAATCAGACAGCAGAGTGTTTTTGGGTGGAGGCTTCTTCAGCTCTGCTGTAGGAAAAATTATTCCCACCCACTGCAGTAATACTGTACAATGACTCCCCTCTGTGCAAGGAGAGGAGACGTATCGTCTGAGGGACTTTACGTATCTGTCTGTCTATCTTGAGTAAATATACTTTATTACTGTATTTTCCATTACTGCATATTCCATATTCTTCACCTTGTACATCCACATGTTATTCAATACGTTTTGCAGATTTGAAATGTATTCCTGTATTGGTAATAGTGGACTTTCAAATTTCTTCTTTTTTTTTTTTATTGAACCCATTTAATGAATATTCCCACTGAGCCAACCAGCTTTCCTTTTCCTGCATTTTTCTGCATTTCTGTCATGAAGGTCTTTTTGTTCCCACATGCATTAACATACATCCAAAGGTCTGAAAATCTCTGTGTGGTTGTGGACAGAAACAGACAAGCACAAAAACGGTCATGAGGGTTGATGCTGCTCTCATTGGCATCGAGCCTTTGTAAACAATATTTTTCTGGATCTCTGCAATGCAAATTCTCTCTCCCTCTATTTTACACACACACGCACACAGGTCGTGAATGTCCTGTTTCTATCACTTAACACCCATTAAAACATTAGACTGATGCAAGCTGTGCATAAACACACACAGATCACACAAGTCAGTGAGGGTCAGAGCGGGAATTAAGTGCTTGTTGTGATAATGAGATGGTTTATTTGACTCCAGAGGGATGGATACTGTAGGGTTTCTGAGAAGTAGAGATATGAACACCATGCACTGCAGGCCTCATATATAAACAGACCACATGCACATTCATACCCAAATACATGAGAAGATAATCCTTCCACGTGTGCATGACATGAGGTGATGTTTTGTGCATGTGGTTCCTTATAGAGTTTAGAAAAATCAGTAACTCGAAGTGTATGTTGCTGCTTCCTCCACTGCGTTTAGCCAAACAAATACCAGTCATGCAAAGTGGGTGTTTACAGCATTAGCCCACCGCCTGCTTTGATGTAATTTGGGAAATGCTGGAATGGAAAAATCATGGTTTTGTCAAAATGGGGTCAGATATTGTGTGCGACAGAGATGCTCAGACTGACAAGAAGAAAAGTGTGTTGAGGATACATATCCAGGTCAGTGTCTTGCTTTGCACACATTTACAAGGTTAACTCCTCTGATCTGAAGGAGGAAACAGAGAGCGAGAGAATTACAATGCAGCCTTTTTTGGACTTCAATATCCACTCAACTCCAGGAGACAACAGCGAGTATAAATAAGAGTCTGATCTTGTATGGTTAAAGGAAAGCGAGTCAAAGGAACATGATGGAATCATGTGGTCAATATTTCTGAGCTAAAATGCAGTAATGTAGCAAAAAGCGGCCAATTCACACTCTTGCTTTGATTGACTGTGTAAGAATAACAGTTTAGTCTGTGTTTAGCTTTATAACAACATAAGCTTGAGGCAAAGATAAGGCAGGCAAACTGAGGGGCCTGGTCCATGTTAGTGGGAGCTCAGTATTTGTTGTCATTTTCTTATCGTTTTGAAGCAAAGTAAATACATTACCACCCACACGCAGAGTGAGATTGGCTTTCAATTCAAGGAACCATTTGAAATGTATAATCTAGAAAGACAGGAGAAGAGGTATAACAGAGAAAATCCACTGGAGAATGAGGCTGTACCGTAACAGTTTAGATTACAGCGCCCTCTTTCTGTGACGTCAGCATGCAACAAGCAAATCAAAATCACTGGTTCTGTTACTCACCAAATCTTTAAATCTTGAGAAAAATAAAGCCATGTGGTAACAACTAGCACCTTGTCACGATATATCTCTCAGCATAACTTAAACAGATTCTGATGAACAACTTTCATCATATTTTATTACTATTTTTCCAATTATGATGATGATGATGATGATTATTATTATTATTAAAATAATCAATGACAATTCACTTTAAAATGAGCCTTTGTAACTTTTGCAGAACATTGCAACAAGCAGACTTATAAAGTCAACACATTAATGCCATGTTTTCACTGCAGGGTATTTTTTTAATTTTGTTTTTCACTGCAGCTGATTTGTTCTCAATGCAGGCCGGATTCTTAACTGATCATCACAGTGATACTGGGTGAAATGGCTTGACCTTTCCTTTTGAGATCTGTTCACTGGCAACCGAACAGAGAAACTTAAGGGCTCACTGCAGCGAGGTTTTGCAGGCTGTCATTCAAGATGAAAAAATTGCGGTCACAATTTAAAGTTGGTGCCCAAGTTGATGGATGACCATGTATCAGTTCAGCTCGCTTAGAACCTTAACTGAGGTGAAACCAAGAAAAGCACCAGGTACGATCCACAATTTTAGATAATGGAAAGCCAAAAAAGAGCAAGTAGAGTCAAGTTGTACTGAGCCGTACCATTCAGTGGAATGATGAAACCATCCTCAGATTAATACATGAAAAAAGTCTTATTTCCTTCATGTTTTCTACAGTGTTTTTTGAGGTTTGATTCATTTAACTTCATCACCTCCTTGTGCTCTTTTCATCTGCAGTTGTTTAATGGCACCCAACCAGAAAATGTCTGTTCCAATCTTGGCATAAACGTAATGGATGAAGTCATGCATTATCTGCAAGATTTTCTTGAAATTCAATTAAAATTTGTGCTACATTTGGACACAAACCTGGTTACTGCCTCGCTTTAATTTAAAAGCTCTCTCTTTTTCTTCACAGTTTTCTTTTGAAATACCTCTACTGTCCTTAATGAATGTCATTAAAGGACTTCTACATCAAACTGATGCACTTTTTAATATCTCTGAGAGATTGAGTGCTGCCTGACGAGATTAACTTTCCCAAAATAGAAAATGAAGTCAGCTGCAGTGTGTGCGTGTGTGAGAGAGTGTAGAGGAGGAACGCTGAGCTTATGACAGACAGAGAGAACATTCATCTAAATTAAAAGACATGGACACCAGAAACCTCATACATATCACCACCACAGTGACACCTGCTAAAAACTCATATTCATGGACTTATGTTCCCAACAAATAGATACAATACAGAAACAGCTGTTCATTAATATACTGTATGTGCACACACATTTGGGTGGTTGCAATATAAACTGAGCTAATGAGTTCCGACAAATGAGCTTTTTCTGCAGAGCCAAAATGTCACATCTAAAGGTCACTGACATGTGAGTAATAACAATGTGTGACCTTAATGTTGAATGTCTGTGTAATGGACAAGTACTTACTGTATATACACAAATCCACTCACGCTGTAAAAGGTTTAAAAGGAAGAGTCTGAGCTTTGCCAAAATATTCAAGACTCTTGTATTCCAGTGCCAAAAGACAGAGAAACTAAGTGTTTCTGGTGGCTGCCAAAAAATGTCTTTCAGATGTAATACACCTACAGGAACACACACACACACACAGGAACACACACACACACACACACACACACACACACACACACACACACACACACACACACACACACACACTACTATTGCCATTAGAGATCCTATCAAGCAGCATGTGAAAATTAATGAGCAACTTCCTCCTTAGTATGTGTAAAAGTTCCCTACATTATGGCTGCATTCAGAACTGTCTACTACAGACTATCAACAGACACTGCATGTAGGATGAATGAACAGTAGTATGAAACTGTTAAATCGATTTATTTTGCAGTATGGTGGGCTCAGTTTTTTCTGGTTTTGAAAAGTGGAATTAGCATTGCTAACTGTGCTGTCACATCACTGCAAATGTTGGAGCTGACGTTAGTCCTGCCAGTGTTTCTGCTGCTTTAGAAGCATAACATCATCCTTGCTATCCTGCTTCAAACTGGTTGCCTTCTCATAAAACTTGTTGATTGGTGGTATTTTTGAGTGTTAATGCTGATGCTGCTTTGGTCATATTGCAAACATTTCCCTCCTGGAAGTAGCTGCATAATTTCAATAAATTAACTAAAAAATGTAAAGTAATATCTTGCAGCCATCTGCCACTTATATGAAAGTCTGCTGTGCTGGCTGCAGGATCTCTCAGAGGAGTCTGTGAGTGTGACTGGCTGGCTGGCTGGCTGGCTGGCTAGCTACCCCTGCAGGTGCTTATGGAGCTTCTCAGCTCTGAAAATGTCAGAGGGTGTCTTTGATTTTTGTCATCAATTTTTGTAAAACAGCCAATATAAAGTCTACACAGTTGATTACGATTGTGGGAAACAGTAGTTGAGGTAGCCGGGTCAGATTTTTCTGAATTGGTACGACATCTGTGTATTCTCGGCTCACTGCAGGTTTTGTTTTAGTTTGCATGCTGCATACCACAAGCTCCAGTTTGGCCTGTACGTACTGCTCGTATAGTGTGCCAGTGCAGCCTATGTGTCTTTGCCTTGACTGAGTAAAAGCACAGTGCAGAGCCTAAACACACATTCATACACACACTTACTCTTTCAGCAACAACCCAAAGCTCCTCTGTGGAAACAGTGGCTCATGGCATGATGGCAACAAAAACCATACACATCAAGACTTTATGGAAAATCTCACACACACCATACAGTGCATGTTAAATCTATATAAACTAATAAATCTTCATCTCTCAAAGACAATATCTCAGATTGCAAGATTCAGTTCCTGTAAAACTGGTTTTGAATCAGGTTATCTTGGAAGCGCTCATACATGCAGCAGCATAACATTTTTACTGCTATGCTCTGTTACTCACTCAGTGGGGCTGAAAAAGATGTAATCAAGGATAAAATACAACACGGGGTGAGTTTGATCCTTGTGCAATGATTAGAACAGGTCTGACTGTCCTAACGGTGACTGCACAATGATCCAGGCTTATTGTCCAGTTCCCTGTTTGTTTCCATCTCCTTCATTAAAGGTTCTGTCACAAAGGCAAGCCTTCCTCTCCGGTCTGATGCTTAATCAAACCATGTACAGAGGTCAAGGTAATGTACTGGAAAAGGGCTATAGTTCGCTAAGAGCTCTATTCGCCATGGGCAATGGCCCAGACATCCTCTCTCCTGCTGCATCACTGGCCAGCATGATAAGGAATAATGATAATTAGGAGGGTAGATAGGTAGAGTGTGCACTATACATTGTAAAAACTAATGGTTTCTCTAAACTGACATCATTAACAGGCTCTCTGAGGACTGCTGTCAGTGATGTAGAATGGCGAAAACATACTCTCCTTCTTAAACGCCATTGTGTTTAGCCAGTGAGAGGAGCAACATGGATCCTGAATTTAATGAGTGTTATTTTTTGTAACAATAAAAAGAAAGTTTGAAATTTCCTGTAACCAATGATTTATGTAAGTATAGAACAGTATTGTTACTGTAAAGAATGCTGACTGTTTCCTCAGTGGATTGAATATGCCAGAGCTGTGCACTGTCTGCTTATCATGTAATAAAAGGTGTGCTTTGGTGTGTGGAGGTGTTCATATGGCTGAATCTGCATGCAGTAGAGAAATACTTGGAACCTTCAGGGATAAAAGATCCAAATGACTTTTTCTTGAACTCAGTAATTAAAGTGGAAACAGACAACTTTTCAGCACCTCAAGCATTTCAGAGTGGTGTTATTGTTGACACCACTGTCCATTTTCCTCAAAGCCGAGCACCAACCCATATTAAATGTTTGTTTCCAAATTGCTGTGAAGAAATGATCGACACCTCTTTTGAAATGAAAGAGAAGAGAGAAGCAAGTGAAGAGGTGAAGTGAAATTCAAATTTTCTATGAAATAATAGTTTAGTATTGCTTCGCACAAACAAGTAACAACAGCGGGGTTGTTGGGGTGGAGGGGCAGCAGAAGAAAAGATTAGAAGAAAAGGTTTAAGTTCATTCATTCATTGAGTCTATAATGGAGACATGAAAGCAGATTGAAACAGTGCCAGCCTTCATTTTCTTGGGAGATTGCACCCGGTGGCAGACAGAATTGCACAGTGACAGCGAGGCTTATAGGGAACCAATTTGAATGTTGATGGTGTCATTATGTTCACCATTACACTGTGCAATCAACATTTACTTCATAATGATGCGTTAAAGTAAAACACTCATCTATTGCCGGTTTAATCTTTATAAGGTGACAAATGAATCACACAGATGCTGAAGCAACACAGTTAAAAACCTTGATTGAGACCCCCAAACATGTACACATATGTCTATCACGCATGTTTGTGCATTGGAGAATAGATATTGTTGTTCTTTCCAAAGAATAAATGTCCAGCAGATGGAAGCTACCGCAGTATGAATTAGTGTTTTATCATGTTCCTTGTAATAATTCAGCCAACTGCTTCTTTTGAATCTCATTTCCATATCAAATATATTCAAGTTTGAGGTGCCTGCAGTGCATGAACAACATCCTAGGACAGAAGTGTGTATGACAGCTTTAATTCAGGTCCATCAGAACTCTCATACTCTCAACAATAGAAGAGAATAGAACTGTTAAAATGGGACGAGAGGGACACAACCAGTGACAGAAGTATGAAAAAACTAAACACAGAAAGAGAGATTTCAGTCCACGAGCAGTCAACACAGTTGAGGCGCAGTAGCAGCGAGTCTGCTGGCTGATGTGAAATGACAGGCTGTTTACTGAGGCAAGAGAGGGCAAAGGGAAAGCAATGGGGAGCACTTTGGCCTGCCATCAGGGTGGCTGCTGGAGCTTTTAAGAGCCTGAATGAGGACTGGCGTAACTTCATTAGTGACCCTGGGCAGCAGTGAGAGCAGGTGGGAGCACTGAGGGACTCGAGGGAGGAGGGCCGATCCCATCTGCAGCCAAACAAACAATTAGACACACAGCGTCTCTGCCACCTGCCTCGGCTGTGACGAATAAAAGGTGGATGAAGATTGCTGTGTAATTATGATGGCTATCTGAGCCATCTATTGAGGTGTGTGCCGTGCAACTGTGTTATGCTTGGGTGTGTGTGTGTGTGTGGACGTGTATTACTTATGCTGTGGGGACATAAATCTGTTTGCACAGTTGCATTGTGGAGACAAAATGGAGGTCCCCATAATGTAAATCAGCAAATTTTAGCATGAAGACTTTGGTTAAGGTTAGGGTAAGTCTCCAGGAAATTAATGGAAGTCTGTGTAATGTCCCCAAAAGTGATGAAAAACTAATGTGTGTGTGTGTGTGTGTGTGTGTGTGTGTGTGTGTGTGTCACAGGGATTATTGAATATATATGTGTATTAGAGTAACACATCAAACTACTCGCTGCAATAACAAGAGTGAGAGCAATGAGGGCACTCATTGATCTGGACACTGTGTACACACACACACACACACACACACACACACACACACACACAGAGGGAGGAAGTTAATTGTGTGAAATGGAAGGATTGCCTGTTTGTTGCCATAACAATGGTTTGATTAAGGCCTTTGCTGCTAAACAAGGATGATCAAAAATACAATTTTCTCCTTGTGCATGCAAGCCAGCAAATATTCCCTTTATTTTCCTTAGTTGTAACAGTTGTGATACTGTGAATGCAATTCAGATATATGCGGCATATGACAAACCATACAAACCAGAGTGAAGTTAAATACCACTGAAAGTTTCATAGATCAGAGAGATCTCTTCAAGTGCTTTAAGTTTAAGAAATATTAAAGAAGGAGTGTGGCTATAGTTTATTAAATAATTGTTTTCGCGGTGATCACAGAGATGTGTTTCATACATGTTATTTTTTAAGCTGAAGAACCACAAACTCTCCTTGAACTGTTCAGAGGACACTTTTATATCTGGTCTATTTTTGTCGTCAGCGCAGATTCGCTTTTGAAATCCAAAATGAAAGCAGGAGAGGGGTTGTATAGGAGGGCTGCTGATAGGGCGCTCTAAAGGTCTGCTTTGAAACTGTTGGCTGGAGCCACAAAATTGGGTCACAGGCCTGTTTTTGTTGAGTGTCATTATGAAGAGTTCACACATACAGAGAAGCTCTTGTAGATGCTCTGCTTTATACCTGATTCCATGAAGGAAGCTCAGGAGCTTTAAAATCTTATGGATTCCCTGTAAAAAAAAAACACTGTATGCTCTATTTCAGCTCTGGAGGACTTCAGTATAAATTGTATGACATATTTTGGGAGCCACAAAAAAAATTTAAACACATATTTTGATATATGTTTTGTTGGGATGCTCTCTGACACCTTTGAGCGTGTTTTGTCTTGTAGTACCATCTAGTGGTTACATATTGTCATGGCAGCTCAAAGCCCCTTCTGGTTCCTATTGTAAATTTTAATGAAAGAAGTGTTCATTCCAGCGTTCAAGACAGCGGTGTATTTAAGTGTTTACTGTGTCATATGATTGATATCTTATAATTTGTGTAACTTTTCAATGCAAAGGAACATTAGAGGATTAAAATACTTCTGAAACATAAATATACATATATATAAATATGCTGTTAAACAAAACATATGTCTTACAAAGTGACATAGTTTGACAATTTGAATCTACTTGTCTATGAAGAGTAAATATCTTGCACTGTGGGTACAAACAGTTCATTTAAATAAGGAATACACTAACACCACTAATGACTGATACACTGGTCATATTGTTTATATTAGACTGAAAATATTTGCTTCTTCTTTCAGCTTTCCGTCAGGGGGAAGCGTCATCCTTTTGCTCTCCAACAGTAGCCTTGGGGCAGCTCATTACTGTCACTGTGGCTCAGGCCGCTACATTCACTCGAAAACAAACAAATTAAAGTAACAAAGAACAAACAGACATGAGAATGTTTACCTCTGCATGACATTATTGTCGCACACTGTGCTCTCCTCTCTGCTCCCTCTCTATGACTTTCAGCTAAAAGCTATGCTCACATCATCAGTTTTTCATATGTGCTGTGCTTTTTAAAAGTATTTAACTTTTAATCAAAGATTTGACACAGGCATTTCAAAAAATAAAAAAAAGTATGTCTCTACGGTGCCAAAACTATTTATGGCACACAGATATTTTTAAAATGATAGCAGTAGTGCCATCATGTGGCCAGTGATGAAGCACTTTAATATCCTGCGAGAGTCCACTGGGAGCATCTACCACTACCTTTGTGCAATCATACCCATAATTGATATGACTTCTATCTTTGTGGCTTATAATGTGATTAATGCAGCTTCAGAGGAAAACAGCCTTTCACCTTTAACCAACACCAAAGACCATTAAGGGGTGGAGGACGTATGAAATACTGACATAAGTGACCAAACTGTGACTCCCCACTTGTTCCAAGTTCAGTGAGTTCAAAAAGAGTGCCAGTCTGAGTCTGCTGAAATAATATTTACACACTAATAACATTGGAGTTACATGTAGATAACTTATATACAAACAGTGGTGCCACAGGGGAACACAGCGTCCTGATAAATAATCACAGTATCTTCCCCATGTGAGTAATTAATCTGAAACTCAAGACATTATGAGATGGCCTGATCTATAAAAAAAAAAAAAAAAAAAAGAATTAAAAGACAAAAAGAAAAAAAAAAAAAAAGAAAAAGAAAGTTGTTGTCCCTAATTTGCATGTAGGCTATGGTTTGCAGGCTAGTGTTGCCCCCTCATGCATGTCCTCATCTTGTGCCATGCAAACATTTACTCACGTATGCATGAATGCTAAAATAGACACACATGCAAAGCACCTCTCGTGCAACTTCCAACATCCACACACGCAAACGCACCCGCTCAATATCAGCGGTAAGCCATGTGAAACTCCACTGAAGCAAAATAATGTGGTCTTCCTCATTACCATTTGAAAAAAATAGGACACTGAGTCAGACCATATGATATGAATGTGAATCACAGGATAATATGAAGCCCATTGAATTCAGAACCTTGGTACAAACATTGGATGCAACTCTTAAAATAAATCCTTGCTGAAGCATCGACACCATTTAGCCGCAGTGATTAAAACACACAGATACATTCACTGTGAGCAACAACAAAGCAATACATGTGATTGGCAGTAATGTGAAGATGTCCTGTGGCATTCAAGCGTGACTCCCCTTTTATCAAGGGGCCCGGTGTTTATTGAAAACAGAGCTCGCACTGTCACAAACAGTCTGGGCGAAGTGATCGATATGTGTTTGCCTGCAGGCCTGCTGTTGTCAGCTGGACGATTGGCCATTCTTGAGGCACAAGGGAAAACTGAACTGAAGCTCCTGAAGTCAGACTTAAACAACTAGCAGCTACCACTAGACTGATTCAGTCTACAGATACTCTTTGTCCATGCTTGCCAGGCCTTTTAGTAAAATTATATAAGGAAGTCCCTCAGAACAGGTTAGTTAACAGTATTCTCTGGACCATCAAACAGTAAAAACACTACGAGGAATGAACTACAGAAGAATATAAATATCCACTTAACCTTTTCAGTAAACCAAATATTAAATCAGATGTGGATCAGGTGGATGTAGAATCAGAAATGCAATAGCAGAGAACGTATCATCCACACGCACACAGATGTACACACACAGAGGTATGACGTATGCACTTATCAGGAGCCGTGCTCATGGAGGGCCCTCCTTTATGATGAGAACTGCGATATGAACAAATACTCAATACAGGCGCACACACACAAACACATGAGGTCCGGCTATATTGAGGTCGAGTCCTGTTTCTGACGGCTACACGCATCACTGGCTGGTTTTGTTTGAGCCAATCAGCAAATGGCTCACTGGGTGTTTCCTTTTACTGCAGCACGAGTTAAGAGGAGCAGGGCAGAAGCAAATGACTGAAAAGGGTAAAAAAAAAGAAAGCTGAAAGGTGTGTGTGTGAGAGAGGGTGGGAGAGATCAGACTGCTTACTACAGTGACGTGAGTTTGTTAACTGTACGTCAAACAGGAGAGCAGTGTCACACTGGATGGACCAATAGGAGGCAGAGAAATGGGGCCACTTATGACATCAATGCTGGCATGGGATGAGAGTTGCCTGCATGAGGGAGCTTTCCAATGAGTAGACAGACGGAGTGAGCATACAGTGATACTCCAATACAATAACACAACCCACACGCTTTCCGCTTGATAATCCATGGTTGGCTCACTTTGCAGGAGCCCAAACATTTTCTTTTTTCATTCACACTTACGTGCACATACAGTGCACAGACACACAAGGCTTGAAAAACACCCACAGATGGTGATTCCTGCAAAACATTAGACACTGTGGGTGTAACATGTCTGCTCTGCAAATGCGCTGATGCTGTCTGAAAATTTAATTTCACCACACTGGCAAAGAGAAGCTCACTCCTGGTAAAATGCCTCATATGAAAATCTAAACCATATCCCATACAAAATATGTTCATTTTTCTTATGAATGCATGTAGGGTTAAGCAGAATCGCAATAGGCAGAACATTCTTATCTTACATACACAAAATGTTTCTCCATTAATTACTTCTACAACATCCAAATAAAGAGAATGTATGGTTAAGGAATAGTGATGGTTAAGGTGCTAAACACCACTTAGTTAAGGTTGTGGAAAGATTGTAGTCATTGTTAAATAGTTAATGGATGATCATATCTAAATTATACCCTTAAAGTTCTAACCATTCAGTGTGTTTACATCCTGTATTTACCTCACTGTTGTTTCATTGTTTGTGGTGGAGTCCGCCATTGAAGTACTGGACTGAAATGGATGTAATAATTATTTGAATCTTATTTATTTATTCATTCATAAATAACTATTAATTATTATTACTAGCTACTCTAATTTTCCATGCAGAATTTTGCATTTTAACAGTCAGTCCTCCTGTTGAAGTGCATATTCAAGACTGCGTCATTAACTTTATTGTAAGTTTAATCAACAAAGCAAACCAGAGGCCTGACCTTGTCGGACATACCAACAGGAAAAAAAAAACAAAAAAAAAAAACTAAAGCACAGATGTTATCCAGATTCACCTTGGAAGCCTTCAGTGCTGCTTGATGATTTGTTGGGCACAATACAAAACCTTGTGCTGCTTTTGTGCACGCGCACACAAAGGCTGATGAAAGACACACAAATATGCATGTCTGTGAGACAGACACAACCATACTCTCATGCACATGTAGACTCATGAACAAATCCAGGTAATTAGATCATCTTTCCTCAACAAAGAACTCTCTCACACACACTCACACACATCGAGAGCCATGAAACAGCATGTCGGTGCTGATTGTGCTGTGTAGTGAAAATACTGAAGCAGCAAGCATCTAAAACTGATTACTGTTTGTCGAGTCTATAATAAACCTATTGTTTTACAGGAATTACATTTTTGGTAAGTTGCTAACATGAGAAAATGCAGTTAGATTTCCGAATATAAACTGACAACACATCATTTCACGTAACATTTTATTCGTGAGGCAAGACTTTTTTTCTTGGCAGCCCCCCTTAATGACCCCTGAGCCCCAGGTTTATATGCAAGTCTGTATGCAATGCAAATCTGCAGGCATGGATGTGTGCACATGCATCATTCATGAATATTGATGGACGCGTGCACACACAGTGTGTGTATATTTTCTACTCTGTAATTCAATAGCTCCAACACTGGGGATGGTAAAACTATATCGATCCCACACAGGAGGACAGAGGGGGACGTGTTGCCATTCACAAGCACATACACACACCTTGAGAAGGAGCTCCGATTGATCAGAGACCTTCACATTTGAAGAGATGCAAATCACTGACAACTTGTAATGATGTTTAAATCTTACATATTATGCAGAGACTCGCAATGTGTTACTCCCTAGAGTACTAACAGTGACACTCATAAATGCAGAACTGTATATCATTGTGTACAGACACAATACATGCATGCAAGCACATGCACAAGCACTCGCTAACACTTTCTGGCCTTACTGAGCCCCACAGGAAGGATTAAACACTGGCCTTGAGGAAAAATGTGTTGGAATGACTGTCTTAGTCATCTGAGTTAGATGACCTTTCAGGATCATATCAACTTTAATGCTGACATTCTTAAAAATTTGGTCTTTCCAACCACATTAGGCCAACTAAGCACCGAAGACTTATCTTTTTGAAAAAGTTCTCCAAAATGAATGCATTTGATCAAAAACCCAGCACAAACCCCAACTTGTGGATGCTGGCTGTGACTGTTTGAGTCATGCAAAAGTCGCACATTAAAGTTTGCTGATACGCTCATTTCTTCAGGCTCAGTCTGCAAGCAACAAACTTCACCAGCAAAACAACAGAACACAACCTGGCAGATGTGATGTAAAACTGCTGGATTAAGAGGCCTGAATGTGCTCATATCAAATATCAAATTTAGCCAAATTAATAATGCTGTAATAATATTATGCTTCATTATTATTATTATCTTTTCATAACAACCTTATCAGCTCAAAGAGTGTGGTCAAGGCAAGGTCTCATAGGAAGGGATCAAGATACTGCTCAGCTCAGTGTGACTCAGGAAACAGCAATGAGAGAAACTCACAAACTTAGTATAGAAACACCTCTGGGGATTGTGGGAAATGAATGACGTCATGACAGACTGTGAACCAGTCGTTCTTCTCAAGAGGGGACGTGCAGAAAGAGAGCGAGGCCGGGATGTGGTGAATCAAAGGGGCCTGCCAACTTGTCCAGTTGTGTTCCCACATTGTTGATGTGCTGCACAAATGAGTGGACATTTTTTTGTTCTTACAGTCTTGATTCCAAAAAAGTTGGGATGTTTTTGACATATACTCAATTGAAAACAGTGCAAAGACAATATATGAAATGTTTTAGCTTGTTACCTTCACTTATTAGCTTGGTAAATATCTGCTTATTCTGAATTTGATGCAGCAACATGTTTCAAACAAGTTGGGACAGGAGCAACTATCCATCCATTGTCTATACCCGACCTGGGGTTACGGGGGGGCTGGAGCCTATCCCAGCTGTCAGGGAAAGGCAGGGTACACCCTGAACCGGTCGCCAGTCGATTACATGTCATATATAGACATACATATATAGACATACAACCATTCGTGCTCACACTCACACCTATGGACAATATGGAGTCACCAATTAACCTAATGAGCATGTTTTTGGTCTGTGGGAGGAAGCCGGAGTGCCCGGAGAGAACCCACGCATGCATGGGAAGAACATGCAAACTTCACACAGAAAGGCCCGGGGATCGAACTGGCGACCTTCTTGCTGTGAGGCACGTGCACTACCTGCTGCCCCACCGTGCTGCCCCAGGAGCAACTCCAGACTGGGAAAGTTGTGGAATGCTCCAAAAACACCTGTTTGGAGCATTCCACAGGTAAACAGGCTCATTGGTAACAGGTGATAGTATCATGATTGGGTATGAAAGGAGCGTCCTAGAAAGGCTCAGTCGTTCACAAACAAGGATGGAGTGAGGTTCACACTTTGTGAACACATGATTGTATGAAGGATATTACTACATGGCCTCAAGAACACTTTGTAAAACTGTTGTTGATAAACATTGTTCACTTGCAAATGTTTTCCTTCTGTTTTATGTTTCCCAACTTTTTGGGATTTTTTTTGGTTGTACATTCCTATGCATTCCTATACATTCCTATGAGACAGCCAAAAATTGTATCACACATGACAGCATTAAATATAAATGCAGTACTTGCCTTACTCGTTGTTTAGAAAAAGATTAATTTGAAACCATTTAGGCCAAGGGTCACTATTCATATACACTGTGAATCCTACAGGCCTTTTCATAAGAACATCGTTTTCTAATACACAACATGAATTTTAAGTATTGGCAACAAATTGCACACTGACCATCTGGCTGCACTCACACTGGTAAAAACAATGTACGTTAAGTCCAGACCAACTTCAATATATAGAATAATGATGTGAATTTTCCATGGGCACATTTTTGTACAATCTGATGTGATTGTTACAATCCCCTGGGATTTCACTGTACATTAATCTGCATTTCCATCTTCTTTCTTTCTTGCTTTCTCACCCTCCCTCCCGCCCTCTGTTGCTGTAAGCCCGCAGCTCCTATGGGAAGGTGTTAGGACGATAAGAAACAGACAGTCTGGAAAGCAGGGAGAGGCAGGAAGGGAGCGGGGGGGCCTGGACAGCTGTGTCTATTGCTTTATTCTCTTTCTATTTATGATTCCCAGATGTTTTTTAAGGCAAATCCCGGTTTAGTGGAGGTATATATGCGTACACAAACACATGCCAGCAAACCAGTATAAATAGGAGTGTATTAAGCATTTAGCATATTGCCTTTTGAGATCACCGGGTGGTGCATTTTGTTGCATAACTTTGAGGTGGTGCGTTGTTCAGGGACTACTTTACTTAGAAACGTGGCAGAAGGAATGAAAGAGAGAGAGAGGCATTAAAGAGAAACGGGGGAAGCATATGAGGTAATGGCATCACCAGTGGCTTTGTAATATCTTTATTTATCCAGGTTAAAAAGCATGCAGTTACCTGGAAGCTGCCCAGCGCAGCCTCATTCTTTTGCTGTTAGTCAGTGCCATTGTGATGGTAGCTGTGAGGCAGCGGGGAGTGTTGCTCATTTACTGTCCGTTGGTTTTGTTGCTGTTTTGAGAAATCAAACCAGCGATGTTCTGGGCACAAGCTCACTGCTGTAACCTTCTCTCCATCTCCTACCTCCTGTCCTCCTGTGTGTGTGCGTGTGTGTGTGTGCGTGGGGTGTTGCAATATTCTCACTTATCATTCTCATATTTTTTTCTTTTAAAAAGGCCTGGCTCAGCTGCAGATTGTTGAACAGATTGCAGACACAAAATGGAATAATACAAACCATCAGGAAGTGAACAATGAAAAAACAAGACGTGCTCGTAAACTTTAAGTTCTGTCGCTGTGGATGTTCTCTTCTCTTACGTTCTTCCTTGTCTCACATACTTAAAAGCTGCACTGATCCAGCAATGCACATGAGCATCAAGACGATGTGTAATGAAAAAGAGGTTGCTTATGATGACGATCCCACAGTTTTGTTTATTTTTTTAAACATTTTCAGCTGGTTGGTTTTATTTTATAGTCTGTCATTTTGTTGTTTGGTTTATCTGTTTTCATCAACCTTGTCTGGAGCCTCAGCAAGTAGCTGGTTTTAGTGAACAAGCTCTGATAAACCCATTGCATACCACCTAACCAGCACCAAACAATGGTGGAAACCAAAACAGAGCTTAAAGGAGAGTGACTGACTATATTTACCAGGTGACCACAGACATATCTCCAAATTAATGCTAATGTTGCTCTGTTTGTGCTGTGTCCAAATAGTAAATTGCTTACTAACACAAACATGATCAAACCTTAATAAAGTGATGATATGTTAATGTTTACAGCTTCTTCTTCTGGCTCCAAGTGGAAAAATCTCTTCAGTCAGCTTTGATATACTGTTGGAGAACTGTCCCAAATATGACTTTTCTGTGTTTTTGTTTTGCCTCTGAATGTCCTGAGAGAATCCAGAGAGTCCAGATGTTTTTATTTACGCAGCTATGGCAAAGAGAACTCATTGACAAGTTCACTTTTGTCTATTATTGTGCTGTGTGTGTGTGTGTGCTTACGCTCGGCTTCTATTACATCTTTTTGGAAGATGTAACAACCCATCACCTCGCCTCTCTTTATGGCCACCGCTGGGTTTATGGTTTTACAAATAAAGCCAATTACATGTGCATTCTGGTACACTTGCTCACTGTGAGCCACAGTGAGGCTGGTACAGTGCACCAATAGTGGCTCTCTTGCTGGGCAATAAGCCCGTAAGTATGATGACTAAATTGACCAGTATTTTCCTTATGTCTCACCTCCACTTACTTTCTTGCTCTGCCTCCTATCCAAGCCAATCTCTCTTTGTCACTTTTCTGAATAACATAAACAGACCTGCAGCTCTGCAATTTGGGCAGCTCATTCTCGTGGTCACTACTTCGCAGTACTGCAACAGCTGTACTTAACTAGTAATTCATGTCACAACACTTCTGTTACTCACATTAAGGTCAGGATAGAACTAGCTGCACCACCATGTCAGATGGCAAATGGTTCAGAAGCTGTTCAAGAACTTTTTTTTGCCTAAACCTAAGGAAACTGTAACTGTGTCACAACGTTAACCATGTGACGATGATGGTCCAGTACAACAAAGGTCCGCTGCACCTGTCACTGGTACTCTCCAATGTTCATATGTTGTTTTCAGAACGGCCAAATAAGTCGTTCTGGGAGTCATCTGCAATCAACCTCTTCAGTTGTTTAGATATGAGGACATGTTGAATGAACTCAGTAGAGCAGAAGAGATGAATAAACACAAAAGACTAAAACAGATTAGTGTTTCCTGCAACAGCCAAACAGTCACTCCTAAGAAGTACTTTCACTCAACAGACTTGGCCATTATTGACCTTCAAAGCCCTACTTGCTTCAAAAGAGTTGGCTTTTTTTCCTTTTTTTTTTTTTTTTTTTTACTGCTGTTGACATCATCTATTATTAACTAACAGCTAGAAGTCTGATCCACTATGGCAGCATTTCACACTTTAGTCTGGAAATCAACCAATTTAAAACATCCATAGCCCAGTCACACAGTGAGCAGTCTTTTTGGTAGCTGTCCAGAGTGGAAAGTGCTGCAGAAGCTTAACCACTACAGTGTCCCACAGGAATGGTTTCTATTTCAGTGTAAGTGCACTGTCTGCCAATGGATATGGATGAGGTGATTGGAGGAAGGTTGTAGAGGAGACAGACGGGAATATTTTATCCCAGAGTGAACCTGCTTGGCAAGTCTTTCTGGCTGCTAAGCTTTAATCGTCCCCTGAGTTGTTGACTGGAATCCTTCGAGCTGAACTGAATGTATGTAATATTGTATTTGGTCCAATACAGTAAGGGAGAGATGAAATATTAAAAACCCCAAGAAAAACACTTTTATGTACATATATTATACTTTGTTCTCTTTCATGTTACAGTGTGAGGCAACATCCCACCAAGTCCTGCTCCACTGCAGCCAAAGAGCCCCTCTAATCTGAGTCCATGATGTAACTTCTTGCAGTTACACACTGATCCTGACGTCTTTGCATCACTTACGACATCTAATTGGGGCACAAATTAACTAATCACCTCAACATGTATCTGACTGTGTTTGGAGTCTTTTGCAGAGCAACAACTGTACAGAAAATCAAATTCCTACTTTGCCGGATCTTCAGATCTAGCATACAGTGGTGAAACTGTAAAATCCCCCTACTTTTCTCTGTGGAGGTTGCACTGTGACCCATAAGTACTAGAACTGATGCAATCCATAGAAAACACTAGTTGATGCAGCGGCAAATAGATTTCACTCGGAGGCTTCAACCTCTGTATTTACAGAGGGATCAAGGCAGCCCTGGTGTACAGCCGGAATTGCTTTTTTGTATCTTGCCTGCCACTCAGGATTTCAGTTCTGGGACCCTCATTTCATGTTAGCAGTTGCAATAAAAGCTTACAGTGGGGTGGGTTATGGGAATTAGTAATAATACCTTTGTATTTCAGGATTTTTCTATCCTATGCTTGTGAAGTGACAAGCATATGAATGAGTGTGTTTGTGTGTGTGTATGTGTGTGTTAGCGGTGTCAGTAAAGTAAGAGCAATGTGCAGTAACATGCTGTAAATGCCATGGTGCTGCAAAGGGAGGGAGGGAGCGTGGGTGGGCGAGAACCAGAGGGTAACGCAGGATCAGAGTGAGTGAGATAAGACAGATGAGGATAGAGAAAGGCCAGCATCATAAAGACCAATGTGAAGGCTTGGACTGCTGATCTGCGCTGACCAGAGTTCAACCTGGGACAGCAAGAGGGGAGGGTATGATGTTAAGATGAAGAAGGCAGGATTGCGCTAAATGGACTGGTTCTGTCACTTACAGTAAGATCAGCAGGGATGTGAGGTCTGGGCCTTCTCAGCAAGAATGAATGTTGCATGAATTCACACACACAAGCACATACAAAGAGTGTGTTTTCTCTCTCTCCATATCTATGTGCTTTTGGTCTTGGAGTAGTGTGCCCTAATGATACTGTTCAAGCATGTGCAGCTGTGCACATAAACAAGTGTCTTTCTCTGTATGCCTGAATACATCTTCAGCTTAGCATTTGGTCTTTGTCAGAAATGCTTCCAAACTATGATTGCATGCTATGATGTCATCACGTTATGAGGATTATTGTCAGAAGACATTTTAAAGAGGGATTTGGGAACACTGTTGAAGGCATTCCTTCCTTGAAAATCGAGTTTTAAGGGGAAATATAAGGGAAAAAAATAGATGGCTAATATGTTCCTTTCCATAACTGGACAAATCATCCATTGATAGTTAGAATATATTACCATCCACTTGCCCCAGTTCTACTGTGGGGAATAGGAACTGATGTGATGCTAATGAAAGCGCCCGCTGAGTACTGGATATTACAAAAAGCTGATCAGTGACAACCAAAAGTGGTTGTAGTCATGTTTATCCAGTTCATGCTTGTGTGTATATGTGTGTAAGTGGGTGGGTTGTATGTAAAGGAGGTGGTCGGGGAAACTGAGCTGGTTTGATGTTAATCAAGCTTGGCACAGTTACATTAACTTCACTGGACCCACAGGCTCTCTCTCCTTCGTTGACACTCTTGCACCTTCTTCCTTTCTCCATCTCTGTCAGTCTGCTCTGTACTGATGATCAAAGGTTTCTCTTTAGGCTTTCGTGCAGCATAACCTGAAATTCTGCCAAGTCTTAGACTGTCTCAAATGCAATTAGCAAAAAAAAAGTGCAGGGTTTGGATTGACGTATTCAGTGAAAACACAATCAGGACCCACAATTTTTAGCTGACTCATTTTCTTAATGTGTGTGTTTTGCTTTGTCTTTTAAAGACACTGTTGCATGTTTCAATTTATCTAATTGAACGTCAGGAAGAAAAGAGAAGCTTTACAATTATCATAATGTGATGCTCCGGATGAAACCGCATCACTCGTTAAGTACTGGCAATCATTCAGTCGGCTGCCCACATACGGCGACGTGCGGCGGTGGGACAAACAAAACATCATTCTGAATAGTAAACAGGTATGAAAAAACTATTAGCATGAGGATGAAAAGCAAAGAACAGCTCATACTAGATGGGATACTTGTCTGGAGAATGACAAGAGGCCCTTGGACACACACATGGCCTGTGAATAGCAGTTTTGATGCACTCGCAGGTCCATCCCTGACCTCCCTCCTCTCTCAGAGGCCAAATTTAGCAAATTTGAGATTTTTTGTAAGGCCGCATAGACACATGTTCCATGCAAATGCAAAATTTGTACAGACTGTAATGGGAGAGTGGCTGCAGAATATTGTTCATGTTTGCTTTGCTGTGTGCGGCTGCTTCCTCTCTTTGCTGTATTGTGACGTCCATTTGGGTGGCTTGTTGACATAATGAGCTGTGTGTCAGTCACTCAACCTGGAATCACCTTTGTGTAGAAAAAACTAAGAGATAAAAAAATGGGGTGTGTTTGTGTGTGTGTGTGTGTGTGTGTGTGTGTGTGTGCAGGATGTGAAGGCACAACGTGGCTTAGGTGTGTGCTTACATGCATGTGTGGCCATATGTTTGTATAAATGCGGACATGAACGTGTGTGAGTTTTGTAGTTCGAAAGGAACCCAGAAGAGTTTATAACCAGCACGCTCTCTGATGCTGCACTGCTCTGTCTAATCAGATGGAAGAATAGGATACAGTCAGTTTCTCTTTTATCATTCTGCTCACTGTGAGGTGAACTCATAAACAGCTGTCTGCATGTGTGCACACACACGAATGTACAGTACATGCACACACTAAACCCTTACAGATGTTTCCACCAGAAGCTCTGTCTTTTCATGATGACAAGCTTCTGGTGTAACAAGCCAACATAATTCCAGGGCAACCCAAAACATGAATTTGGTATAACGCTTCTACATTATTAGCTATGGCAGTTAAGGCAGCAGTTTTTAAGTGAAAAACACCTCTTTAAGTCCACTGTACACTACCTGCACAGCAGAAAATAGCAGACAGACAAAGTTAGCAACTAGCTGATGAACATAATAAGCATTTAACAGCTCAGGAGTTGGTAGAGACTAAATCCCAGCTACAATGAGAGTGAACATTTAAGTTCATCACATGGCTCCAAATAAATGTTGCTCCACATCTGCTGGATGCTGTTTGTTGACAAACTACCTGTAAACTGGTGTTCACAGCTTATTTCTGCTGCTCCCAGTAGCCAAAAATGTGTAACATGTAAGAAAGCGCAAAGTAGTTCCTGCATCAAATTAATATGGCTTCTAGTTCAACACTTTTTGCGTTAAGTGAACTTGGTCTTAAACAGTCCCTATATGGTTTTCTTTGAAACACCAACATGTCTCACTGCTTGCTGGTCAGCAGCCAGGACACTGGGTTACCAAATAAAAGTGGAACATCTGCTGCAGATTTCCAAAAACACACTTTTTGTTGTAAATTTGCTTTAAACATCAGCACGTCTGGATGGAACCAGCTTGTGTTGTGCCAATTCCTCATACAGTATCAGTAGTCTGATCCTGCAGCTAACACATAAGTCAGCTGGCCTTCATACATAATTCATTAGCTTTTCTATAGACAGCCACAACTCACGTCTGTTCATCTCAAAAAACTAATACAGTCACACCAGGTTAGACCTTATGTTTGCTCTGTTTAAGTGGAATTTGTGAAGCACCGTGGGATGAGTGGCCCTTCTTTGGGTGTATGTGAGTGCGTGTTATCCCAGCAGCTAATAGTGGTTTGTAGATAGTTGGACAAACACAGAGAGGGAGAGAGAGGGGGTCAGTCTGAGGTGGCAGATGTGAGAGGGAGACACACAAGAATAGAGGGACTGTGTGCAAATAAATTGGACTGAGACCAGCGGTGAAGCACGACCACAACTCCTGATAACACATCTGTCCTTTTCTACGTCTCTTCAAACAGTGAGGTCACATAGTGTCATGCTACAAATAAAGGAGCAGGTGAATACTCATAGTCCAACCACATCTCCTTTTCATATACCGCATATATAGTACATACCTACATATATGCAAACACACAGTATGTGTAGAGTTGCAGGCGTGGAACTGCTCTAAATGTCTTTCGATCTGAGTTAAAGTGACACACACACACACACACACACACACTGAGGCTGCTATCACAGCCCTGATAAGCAGGTTTTTATCCATGGATTCCTGAAGGGTTAGCCAAGACAGCTTATCAAGCTGCTGACGCAATGCCATCCTGCTGCCCAGTAAAGGGACTCTTTCTAGTTTGACCAACAGGGACTGACTGGTTTGGTTGTGTTTCCTGCTCTGGTCTGATGACATCAAGCAGCAGCAGGAGTTTTCTATCAGGCTGTGTGTCTGTTTCAGTTTGAAAGAAAAAGGTTGAGCAAAATATATTGTGGCTTTTCTGCTGGAGTCATAGATTTTTTGCAAGTTTTTCCTTCTTGTAAACCGTAGATACGACTTGTAAATAAGACACAAGAACATTAAAATGCACATTTCACAACCACGATATAAATTTCTTTCCTCTGCTACCACACACACACACACACACACACACACACACACATACAAGCCTATAAAGACAAGGATATTTGAGCTACATGTTCCAAGTCATTACTGGTGTGAACAGGCCACTGTTGAAGATTTATCCCTGGTGCAGAGTAATAAACAGGATATGGTACATAACTCATAAACAACTCCTAATCCATCACATGGTAACAATTACAGAGAGACAGAGCTAGACTCCACAAGGTGTTTGTATGTGTGGGGTCAGGGTCAGGGAATGGCATGTATGCATATCAGCGTGATTTTGACATGTTCCTGTTTAGCAAATCAGCTCCACAAAATGAAGTTCCATAGTTTGGTAGTGATCATTTTGCATGATATTTCATTTAAGAGGCAAGCAAAAATTGCATGTCTCAGCTGAATTTAGCTGATGTGTTGGATTACAGTGCATGAAGGACATAACAGTAACAAAGCTTCATCTTAAACATACAAAACAGCTGTCCATGCATTCCCTATGGCTTTCTCCTTAATGTACCAGTGCATGCGATGCCTTAATAGTTGAATAATGAAAATGAAATTTCTACCAGGCATCCTGTTCATGTCGCTGGCTGTGTGCAGAATCAGTGATGCCATGTAGTCTTCTTGTATGCCTTTAGCTTTTCTGTAACAGATCAGGGAATATTGATTGACTAACTCTGAGGCGTTCCATAGCTTCCTTTATCATTTGCAATTCAGTCAATGTTTCATACTAATGCATAAAACACTACTTGTTTCATGTAACATTAATCAAAGCCGTTATGAAGATCTTTGAAAGTTCTCAGTGCAGATAAGGTTTTGGTCAGGCTTTATTATCAAGCCTCCCACTAGACTTCACAAGTTTTTTTGTTGTGGTGAAAGATTTAGTGAAGATTCAGCGTCCCTGCTTCAAAGTAGTTTTCCACCCAATATACATCCACTGAAAAGAAATCTGTGTGGAAGTAATAAAAAAAAGGAGTTTCAACAGATTTCTGGCACTCCGGACTTTCTTCATGCTGTCGGTTTTGCATCCCGTGCATTTTCAGCTGCTCAGAGATGGCAGATGGTGCTACAAGCAAGTGACCAGCATCACAACACATTTTGGTGTCGAGCCAAAGGAAGATGACATGATATATTACTGCACTTCTTGCCTGGATGGATCAGTTAGTCACTCTGCACTGAAAACACGACTTTTAAATCCCTATCATGTTAGTAGCAACTAAACAAGTACCTACGATTTTTTTTTTAAATATTCCTTGGTTATACATGAAGAATGGAAGCAATGAGTATGAATGAGTAATTCCTCTTTAAAAAAATGGTCAACAAAGAAGTGCAGAAAAAAAATTGCCTTCACATGAATTATGTTCCCAAACACACCATGTAGCTCACCTTATAAGGGATGCAACCTTTTACAGGACTTTTCAGCTTCCCTTTGTGCATGTTTGCATAAGCATCGGGAAGATGTACTTCTTTAAGAAAGCAGCATTTACAGAGATATGCAGAATATAGTGCACATATATGTATTTCTTCCACTTCCATACAAAAGAAACACAGAAAATCATTTTAACTGCACTGTTTTCCCCTCCAAGGCATTACAAGCCGTGTGCTGCTTCTTTCTGAACCTTTCAAATGATCAGACTCAGCCTTTTCTGTGGCATCTGCGGGGGATCACTAATTTGGTGTGCTTTGTTTAGAGCGAGTCATGTGTCCTTGGAAAACAGGCTCTCCTCAGTCACAGTTGGAGGGTGCCACTGCACCCAAAACTGTGGAGTGCCGCAGGTTCACGTAGAGAGTTTCCCCCCCGCAGCAGGAAAGGGTCAGCACCTTCAAATAACATTTCTGGTGTTTAGCAAAACATGGAGAGGCAGAGGGAAGAAGCGAGAGAGAACAGTCATCTCACTGCTGCACAGCCCCCAGTGACACAGTCCCTTCTCTCCCCTCGCATTCACACATGTACACACACTCAAACGCATGCAGCATATATACACATATTTACACATGCAGGGAAAGCAGGCACAAGCACAGGCAGCGTGTTGTCTCTGGCAGCCAAACAACTGGCCAATGACGTCTCTCCATCACAGTATGTCAGGAAATGACGAAGACCTTTATGAGCCATTATCCAAAAAGGTTACGACAACACATGCTATAATGTCTGAAAAGCAGAAGTTTATTCAGGAGCACAGGCAGTGGGGCACGGCTGTTAACTCTGCCTGTGTGTATATAACTTGGAGATAAACCAAAAGCAGTGACATGCTCAGTTTTGCTTTTATATTTTCAAAGCCACAAAATAAATAACAAAGAATTGTGCTGGTGAATGTTTGAATGGGTGTGCGTGAGAGAGACAGTCACAAATTCTTCAGTTAGGCAATTGCTTGAACTGTTTTGCGCTTAACAATTGTTTTCTATTCCACAGAATTTAAAGCTATCTAAACATAAAGCCGACTTAAATGTCAGAACAGAAGAGAAATCAAGCTGCTCTTGATCTGAATTGGCTCTCGGTGTCCTTCCGTGTGGTGCGGAGGGTATTTTTAGCTTCTTAAAATGTGTAACACTGCATTCTGCAGCATGCGCGTGGCCAAATCTTCAGAGCCCAGAGCTCTAAGTTAACCATGACAAAGCTAATTAGTCAACCATAACAAAATTAAAAAACTGTTATCATAATGAGTCAGCGCATAATTTGGAAATTCGGGGTGTTTAGAAAATTCTGGCTGTTTTATAGTACTATTCATGCTCCTGAGTGTTCACTGTGTTACAATAAATGGGAGCCATGTGTCCAGAAAATGTTTAGAGTTCTATTTTTGGGGGGTCTTGTTTGGGAACAAAGCATATTATGTCTGGGTTAACAAGGTGAAAATGGTTTCTGTTTGGATCATAGCTGAACTGATTTTGGTACTCCATCACTTGCTGCTGAGAGTCACGTCCCACATGCTGCACATGAAAAAAACACGATGCTTTCTCTTATTATTGCTGCATTATAATGCAGTAGTGTGGGTCTTTTTCAGGTGCTCTTAAAGAGGAACTTCACATCAGACTGATGATCAGTCTTTGGTTTAGATTAGATTTATTCATAAGAACGTGTCAATTAATATTTGAAAAATCAAGACAACTTTGGTCAAAATCAAACCTCTGGCACTCATACAAGCATTTTATTTCTGTTTCTGTGAGGCTTCTAGTGATACGTGTCTTAAAAATCCGCAGCTACAGCATACAGTATGCCCTGTTCTATACTTCAGACATGATATCCACTAACAGGAACATTTTGTGAAGAAGTCCTGTCGTCCAGTCTGACAGGTCAGAACACAGAGCGGAACGTTTACATATGATGACATAAATATATACGATCAGGATGTATAAGTGTGGTTGTGTAAGCAGCCACAAACAGATACCCTGATGAAAGCCAAAAATTAAACACACAGCTCTCTTCAAGCACTTCACAATGATAGATGACACCGTTACAACACTTCCTCAGCACAACTAGAAAAGAGTGTCTGGACAGTATCTCTGGGGGCAAAGGTCAGAGAATGTTATTATCATGACTATCTTTGCCAAAATGTAATTTACAGTGTGTTTGTGCTGATACACAGCAAAGATGGGGCTGCCAACACTGTCAAAAGTAAGTTAAAACTTAACTATTCTGCCTCTTACATTCAGTTTACCTCTCTCAGCCCCTCTTACGTCCAAACCAAGTCTCTATGGACCTTGAATAGGAATGAGCAGCTCGTACTGGCAAATGTCCACTGTCCACTGTGATGAGATGACTAAAACATGAGATTTATGCTCTGATTGCATTTAACTGATTGTACTGACCCATGTTGTGTAACATCACTGTAATAAAACTCTGTTCCTATGTTACATCATAATTTTTGTGGAGGAAAGTAGAGACCTCATAAATTTCTAAGGCATACATATACAAAACAAACTGTACCTGAGCTATTAGACTGATGTTTTTAACTCCTTTGTGAGCATTTTAGACATAATGCAGCATTCGACAGGTAAAGTCAGCTTCATTTATGTAACCAAAAATCACAAAATCATACATTTATTACAATCTGCATCCTTAGACCCTTGACTGGGATTAGGACAACTCCACAAAAACTCTTTTACTGGGACAGACAGATGAGCAACAGCATAAAATGACAGTATGGACCATCAGGATGAGATTTTAGATTAGATAGATTTTAAACATATATGAGGAATGTGGATCCACGAGGATGTCAAGTGACTTCAGGTGTCGTCAAACGCACCTGAGTCACATGACCTCCTCTCCACCTACAAAGAGGACAGACAACACAAACACACAAGAGGCAGAGCTATAGCGTTCACACAGGTGGGAGAAAGGAAACCCACATATGGAGGGACAAGGACAACATGCACACAAGGGACAGGGAGATGAGAGAAACATCCAGATCCAAAACATCTGGAATGAGGCACCCACAGCTGGGGGAGAGAGGGAGGGGCCGATGGTCCAGCACAGAGAAGTCTGAGTGAAAAGAGAGGGACATGGAGGAGAAACGAGAGAGAAGAGAGAGACAGAGAGGAGAGGGAGGCTCCCAGCTGTTCTTGTGGGACAACAAACAAACAAACAGATGGTTAGATAGATGCAGTGATTTTCAGACAGTTAAAGCATTCTCTTCAGTCAGACAAACATGGACTTTAAGTGTAGGATTAATATATTCACTGAGACTGAAGGATGCCGGAGGGATAATGGTTGCAGGTACAAGGCCTGAAGTAACCAAACAATGTGACCTGTCTGACGTGGATAGAGAAACAATGAAGCTTCTGAAGGCTTTTAGCATGTAAAACTTCATAAATTTCCTCTCACAGAACCAGTTTGAATTAATGATGCAACAGAAAGAGATGACAGACTTGAAATAGCTTTGTGTGATTGCAGCGGATCCTTTTAAATCCTCTCATAAAATGTAGGGCAAACAGGTGAAGGCTTCTAACTTGTGCTCGGATAGTCTGCCACACAGGAGGCAGAGGATGATGTGGTTTAGGATTTTAATCCAGAAAAAAAAAAAAAAAAAAAAAAAAAATCATGGGTAGCAAGATGATTATTGTGAGAGCTAAATTCTGCTGTGTGTTGTTTGTGGGATTGTGCTTTTTCATTTTACGGTGCGTCTGTTTTTTTTGGAGCACATCCATGAAAAAAAACACTGGATGCAAGAAGAGAGAAGCTTTCTCTGGCAGGTTTCTATGTAGCGTCTTCGACATGTGAGTTTTCAGTGACCCCAGACTGATAAATGACACTGTGATACCAGTATGATGTCCCTTTCAGGTCCCCTGTCATACTTACACAGTGGAATGCCTCTAAAATGTATTGCAGGATTACTATAGTTAATTCACATAATGGGCTGCTCCATCTTTTAGAACAAACCAGGAAATCTTCATGTAAACATGGCATCCATCCACTGCGGACTGAGTCACATCCAGGGCATTCTGGAGCGAGCAGAATGAGCAGAAACACGGGGATAGAGCTGAAAACGTGACGGAGGAATCGTCGGAGCGGCACAGAAAAAAGGGACAGTGTGTAGTGGGAGGGGAGAGAGAGAGACTATGTGGAGGAGTGGAGGTAGTGGCCTGGATGTGTGAAACGCCGGGGGTCGCGTTTTTGGTTCACTGGATGACTACCAGAGGACAACTCAATAGTAGAGCAAATGTGATGGGGAAGTTCTGAATCACAAAGTAAAAGAAAAGTTGTGAAACTCATACTCGCACACTTAGTGAACTTTCATTTGGAGGCACGCGTCACTGAGTAATATTTTGGTGTCAGCTGCGCACAGAGAACATGCATGATCGAGGGGATTACAGGTGGACCATGTAGACTGAGACGCGCACACAGAAGCTTAATCTATTATTATCATCCCGGACGGTCAGCGCAGCAGACTGAGAGCGATGGCCTTGGAGGCAGACAGCGACAGAGGTTCATCAAGAAAGGCTCATGAAAAATATCCCCGGGCGGCGTTGGAGCGCAACGGCTACGTGAAGACATGTGTCACCCCGCTGTACCAGGACGCAGGGAGCCAGTCGTGGCTGAGACTCGCCGTGACATGGACTTGCCGAGGAGTGTCGTCTGCGGTCTACGTCGCCTCCGTCTCCGTTATTCTCGCTCTGCTGCTCAGATTGGTCGACTGGGATGCAGGCTGCAGCAGCAGCAGCAGCAGCAGCGGAAATAGCAGCGGCTCCGGCTCTCGTCTTCATTTCGCGGCGGGCTGCGCTGTGGAGCTCATTTTCACTGCGTGTTACTGCGTCTCCCCCGTGTTTACACTCGTATGTGCCTTCTTCTGGGTCGGGCTGTATCTTATTCGCTGCGGGGTGCTCATCCGTACCGCGGTTTTTTTGTTAGCGGTGTGCCACTTGGGCGAAGCAGCGGCGCAGTCCCTCCTGCGCGGCGCCGAGGAGCAGCTGCTGTCCCTCCCCGCAACCCTGGTAGTCCTCGGCTGCCTGGGCAGCGGGGCTTTGCTGGTCGTCCGGTTGCGTCTGGGAGTGTCCATCCTCGTCTTCATTAGCGTCATCAGGGCCGTCTCCCTCGTCTCTCTGAGCAGAGTCCGGGCCAGTTGGAGACCCTACCTGGCCTACCTGCTGGGGCTGCTGGGGGTTTTGCTTGCGAGGTATGCTGACCGGCTCCTGCCGGCCTCAGGGACCAGCGGGACGGGGTGCTGTGGCTCTGTGACCGGGGCGAAGGAGGAGGACATCCCTGTCTTCAAAAGGAGACGGAGGTCCAGCTCCATAGCGGCCTCGGAAATGATGGCTCACAGTCAGAGCAACAGCAAGTCCCACCGCAGGACTTCGCTGCCCTGCATTCCGCGGGACCAGGTAAGACCTGATCAACTTTGGACGGCTGAACTAGAGCATTTTGACTATTTGGCTACTGCTTCGCTCATGACCTTTGAACTACTGGATCTATGGCCTAACGCTTTGTGGTATCTCCCCCCTGTCGCTGATGGTATGTGTGACAGCTTTACGCGCGTCCGCTTCATGCCAACAAACCGGGACAGCATAGATTGTTATTAGGACGCTTTATTATTACAATACAAATGATTTGTTTGCTCCGTAGACCTTTACCTACACTTCATGTGAGCTATCACTAATACAGTATGCGTGTGATTTACACCTGACATGGTGTTTTGAATCGCAACAACCCCTACACGGCAAACACTGCTGTTTACCGTCTCTCTGACACTGCTGTTAATTTGGTCATCATCATTGTGCTGTGCGCGCTGTTCGTCCTGCTGATAAGCAAATGGATGGTGCACTTAGCGTGCCGAGTTACTGTGTGCCTGTGTGTGTGTGTGTGTGTGTGTGTGTGTGTGTGTGTGTGTGTGTGTGTGTGTGTGTGTGCATAGGTGTGAGGTCACGTCCAAGTATTTTGAGAGCCTCTGTTTATCGTGGGTGCTGGCCAGTTGTGCGGTGCACGTGTTCCCAGACTTTACACACGATGGAGCCAAATTTGATACAACGGTGTCCTCACAAGAACCTCCTCTTGTGTTGCCTGCGTGATTACTGCAGGAGTGTCAGTGGAAATAACAGCAGAGAGCACTGTGAATAGTTAGATTGTGGGCTTTATCACTCTGTTCTTATTCTGATGCGTTAATTAAAGGGAAATTTATGCATTGATGTTGTTTAACTTATTGATCCTGGAGGCGCCTGAACTTTGTATTTAATTTGATTTAATTAAATTAATAAATAAATTAATTATTTTTTTTTTTAAACTCTGTGGGTAGCGAATGGCTTGATGAAGGTGTGGTGATACAGGGAGATGTTAACAGCGTGTTCCAGGGTAATTAGCTCGATGTGACCAAAAATCCATGAATGAGGTGGATGCGCTCTGCCCTGAATACTGGTTCAATGAGCTAACTTGGAGCTTGAAGCATGTCCCCGTTTGTTCATCCAACTCGTGCTGCTCACGTCCCAATATAGCGCCGATTTCAGCTTCTGAACACACTTCCTTAATTTGTGTTGGTTTATTTGTGATTGAAAAACGTTTATTTTTGGCGTGTGAGTGTGATGCTGTTTGAGATCATTTTCTATGATTCAGCATGTCAACATGTGCTTCATGTTCTGGTTTGAACGTGCAGGTGCAGAGATGTGGAGGTGACAGCAAGCTCTCATCATATGCTTTTGACTGTGACTGACTCCTGGTTGTGGACTAGTATACAATAATAATAATAATAATAATAATAATAATGTCTTTATAGTTCTTCCATAGAATGCTAATTGCTTTGCAGCTTAATGAATAGCAGCCATGTAGGGAAAATAATGCCTTTTTAAAACTGAATTGTATATATTATTTGTTCAGAGATTATCCTTTAGAAGTCCTTCATAAAATCATTTGTATAATGACCCCCCCCCCCCTCCACAATATTACTTTGATTTACACAACAAAAAGCAGCCTATTCCACATCTAGTTTATGAACTGAGGTTCTTTGTTCAGTCTACAGTCTTGAGCTTAACCTTACAGAAAGTTGAGTGTTCACTAAAAAAGTGAGATCTACTTTAAAGCACTTTTGAGACGTGGCATACGCTGCAGGATTAGACTCATATCCACATCAAATCTTTATTTTGTGATTTAGAACCACTGGAGAGAGCAAAGACATACCATTATCAATCTATTTGATAGCACAAATGTGTGGAGGGAAACGTAAGACTGTAAATGCAGTTAAAATAAAAAAATTTTAAAAAAGTAAATCCTATAGTTTGAAAGGAACAGCCAATGAGAACGAGCTGGTTGGGAAGCATCACCAACTGGATGTTGGTGTAGAACACAAATATGGCTTCCAACAGCACGACTGGGGCTTTTGCCTTTTTGACAGTAAAAGAGGAGGAGAGCATTGTGGAACTTTGGCAACAGTGTGAGTGTTTGTTAAATGTCTCGTGCACGATGCACCACAACACACGAGAGTCCACCTCCATGTTTATCTTTTTCATATCGCCACTCTGAAATTGTTTTTGCGACAATATAACAAACTCGTTTCACCACTTCAAGCAGTAACAGAGAGCTCAACTGTGAGTTCTGAGACAAGCAGACAAGCCACATTGGCTCAGTATATCATCACCAAATCTTTGGCAAGTTGTACATATTTTCTCATGTCGTCAAGAATATTGTTATCACAGAAGTATTCTGATATATCCTGATATTATTTCAGGACCATATCGCCCACCCTAATCTGTCATTACTGTCTGAGGTCTCCCACTTTTCTAAAATCAGTTAAGATTTGAAAATCCTCCAGTGTGTACCAGGCATGAGATAAACATCAAGGGATTTGGGGGAAATAAATGACCAGCGTGGGAGATGGAGATGGTGATCCACACATGCGCTACCGTGGGGATTCACAGTGATCATCCCGAGTGGGTGAGCTCGTGTCATACTCACCCATGTATGGCTTAGTGAAAGAAGCAGCGTAATCCTCGCTGATTACGCTGGTCTTTTTCCCGTGTTTGCAACTTTGCCCAGATCTCATTTGTAGATTTTGAGGTTTGAGAGGGACTGAAAATGTGACAGAGAAAAAAGCTTAGCAGCAGTAATTACTTGGCTCATCAGTTCCTTCTTTCTGATTGGTGGTGCAACTGTGATTGAAAGGATAAATGCTGAGGGGTATGTACATTTCACAGTGGGATGATGGGTGACTGCTCATTGTTAGAAGTGGGTGCCATGTGTGAAGGCACCTTTAAAGCCTTGTTATTGTCCTGGATATTTAAAAAGAAAATTTCATCAGATCAGATTTGTTGTATCTAAATTTTTGTATTATTATTTTTTGGTTTTCTTCAGCCTTTATGGAAGAAGCCTAAAACAGTGCAGTTTGAGATTGTGCTGGTCTGCACATAGTGTGTGAGGGTGAGTTAACAATGGCCCTACCACAACACATCAAACACACCTTTCAGACTGCCCTGATCTAGAATTACACATATTGTCCCGTCGCCCATTTTTCAGTCTTTCATTTGGAAACTGGAGCTGATCCCACCTCAGCTGTCCAACTCTTGATGTTTGGTTGTTCATTGCTAATTGGTATCCAGGGAACGGTGAGTTAGTGGACTATCTGTACTATTAGACCAGCTCCATTACCCGTTCAACCCCCCCATGTCTGGAACAGGGCTTGTGACAAATTGAACTTTGAAACTTAAAAAAAAAAGCAAAAAAAACCTCACAGCTGACCAGATGCTGAGGACGGCGTGTCCTCCTGTGGCCTGTCCTTTGTAATCTGTAGGACCATTGAGAGGAACATGGAGACTGATGAAGGGCACAGAGAGAGCAAGAGACACACAAACAAACAGGTCACACTTTGGGTTACCACCAAACTAATACCATTTTAAAGACTTTTGATTTGTTTTACTTGGAGTTGTAAATATAAAGAGTTTACTGTCATCAGTATAATACAGAGCAAGGTGTGCAGGTATCCAAAAATAATGGATTCCAGTGTCTGGCCATCTGACAAATAGAAGTTAATGAGATTCGACTGTTGTTATTGTAGCCTGCAGTACGATACACCTGGTTAAACTATGTTTGTGGTATCCCTGTTTGAAAATATTTTAATGAACACTTGCCAACCAGATGTGGCCAAAGTATTGCAGAATATGGTCATGCGGAATAAGGCATTAATAAGTGCCTTATAATGACTAATAAAGATCCAATATGCTACTAGCATGCATACTAATAAGCAGCTAGTTAATGGTGGATATGTGTACCTTAATATAAAGTGCTACCTCAATAGTTTACAGAATGTATAGTATTAGCCATAATGACATTCATAGCCTTTACTTGGTGTGCAAATTAAAGTTGTGCAATCCTATACTCCTTAGTGAGTATGCTGCAAAATGATGATTCATGAGTCAAAAGTGCAATGCTTACTTTAGAGTAAGCTACTGAGTGATTAATACTAAGATGAACATGTGAACATGGGAGTGATTTTAGACACAGCCTCAGTCTGCACATCAAACCACCACATATGGGATCATGACCCCAAGGCTGAGAAAGTGAGACATGCTACCACAATCATTCAATATTTAATAATTTGATAATACCTTTCCAGATGTCTCTTACCACTACTGCATGTTGTCAAACTGAAATGAACCACTGTATGAACACACGTCTCGTCAGCCATGCCCACTTTTGGAAGCTGCCATGTGTATTTTCACTTGAGGTGTTACAGAGGAGACTTTCAAAGACATTTAACAAACGAGTCAAACCAGTTATTTGCCTTTTCTTTCTCTTACCCTCTCCTTCTTTCTCTCTTAAAGTCTCTCTGTGACACAAACACACACAGTTTGTAGGTGCAGTTTATCCATACGCTAGATAATGAAGCTCTCCAGAGTGCAGTTGTACCTGAGAGAAGTGGGGGTTTTCATCAAGCGTTGGTTGTGCAGTATTTATGAAGCAGGCTGGTGTGGCCTGCCAAGCCAGAGGCAAGACAGGCACTCTGCTGAACTGGAAGCTGGAAAATAGCATCGGCTCGGCTCCGTGACTTTATTTCTGTTATTTTTCTTTCTTTTTTTTTTTTTTTTTTAAGGTGAATGGGATTTATTGTTTTGGTGTTGTACTGCTTTGTAGAGCAAATTAGCTCATATTAAAGTAATGAGAGGTTTCTACACTGTCAACATGAAGCAGTCTTGAGTCTTAATATTGGAGGATTGATGATCTTTCTGCACTAACTCAGCCCAGTTGTTTGTGTTTTAGCCATGGTCTCATTGGGACGGGGGATTTTGGGGGGAAAGGCCTCTGGAAGTGGTTTTTGAGTCACATGCAAATGAAAAGCATTCGGTCTATACAAGATAACGACAGCCATAAATAGACTGTCTAAAAAAAGCATTGTTTTGTTTTGTAATGTTTCATCTTGCAGTTTTCTCTCCCTCTCTATTGTACAGTCAAAATAGGTTGTTACAGAAGTGTCATGAGAAGCAATGCTAAGTTGCACTACATTGTAAGTACAAGCTTAGGCTTAGCATTGTGAGACAAATTAGCTTTCTTGTAATTCTGAAACCTTTGGTTATTTAAAAATAAGGCTATAATGTGTCACATAACATCTTCATCGTCTAATTATCATATATGGTATATGCATCAGAGTCAGTACTGCACCGCTCGTGGAAGCATTGTAGGCATCTGTGGTTGATTTTTTGCGGTCTGCAGAGATGGACCCTAGAAACCAACCATGAGCAGATCTTAAAGATTGTATTATGTCTCATTAGAATTTACAGAACACTTACTTAATGTGTGGTCTAATATTTTTTCCTTTCACTCTGATACACTAACAGCGGTATCTAGCATGAGCTGCACTGTATAAATGGATGATAACCAACCACACCTGTGCATGATTTGTAAGACTGTAAATCCTGTCACTATTTAGCTCAGAATATGTCTGAGCTGCAGGTGGCACCATTTTGTCTGCTATATTTCATCATCTTTAAACTGTTCACAGTGAGTTTGTCCATCTAGCTCACTTTCCTCCAAATGCAGACTTACTTGCTCTTTATATGACGTCACCTGACTTCCTTTTCTGCTGTCATAATCACTACGTCCACTTGAGATCTCCACCTAACAATAAATATGGGTCGCAATAACCTGCTTGCACAGTCGACCCACACGCTTTTTCTCTAGTGGGGACTTGTTGTAAAAGCTATGGACTTTCATTGTCATGAAATTGGGTGGATGCGTGAATGCGTGCACATGTCATACAAACTCCACAAGGCATTCGCCATCTGCATACTGTACCCATCACACATCTACGATACAGACGGAACACATGCTTCTGCTTGTGTGCGTCAAAAAGAAAAAGTTATAGAGGAGCAGAGAGGGAGATATTTTTACCTATAAATCACTGTATTGTAATCTCATATTTTATGTACTGGTTGTTCAACTTGGCAGCTAAATATATCCATATATCATGCAGCCCTGTGATCTGGTATAGTTAATGGACGAATGGATGGATGGATGCATCATGTATGCACCCCTCTGTAGAAAGCTTGGAACTTATAACAGTTTCTCTCAGAGAATGATACTTTCATCCAAAATACATGTAAATCAATTATAGATAAAACTCCTAGTATTAATTTATCAGGAAATAAGACAGATGAATGCAAATTCAATCAGGGGAGAGGCTTCAGTGCATAATCGGATGAAATATCAACTGTCCTACTCGCAGGGGCTCTTGATTGTTCATTGCTATGAGAAGGAAATGAAAAGAAAAAAAGTGAGATAAAGTGAAGCTTCAAAGAGTAGTGCAGAGCAGAGAGAAGGGGTGAAGAAGTGGAGTGAGATGTGCAGAAACTGGCTAAGGAGTTTGTGAATTTAGTAGCCTGTGTTGCGAGACGGGCAGCCGAGCTTTTTTTGAATGGATCGTTTCATTCAAAAGAAACTGAGAAAAACAGCAAAGGAAGACAGACGTGGAACAGGGCAGGAAAGGTGGGTTGAAAAAAGATGTGACTGAAAGAAAAGAACACATTGGCATCAGTACAGGCTGCATCCAGCCCCAAGCAGCCGTCAAATAGCCGAATGTGTGTGAATGTGTGTGTGAGAGGAGGTGGAGGAGGATGGGAGGCAGACAGGCTAGCTTGAGGGGGCCTAATGCAGGAGCCGCTGCATGAGAGAGGAGCAGGGAGGGCGTGAGGGGAGGGGAAAGAGAGAGTGTTGAAAGATTTGTTGGGGAGGGTGAGGAAAAGAGGGGGAGTGAGAGGAGGTTTGCTGCCAAGCACAGCAGAAGTGTTGATGGTAAAAGGACAACTATCTGGTCCCTGTGTTCACCCTCTCTGTTGCCGTTCTAAACACACCGTCACTCTGAGCGCTCACACGGACTCACAGACGCACCGCCGAGGCGAGTTTGTGTCCGTCGCATGTGGATTGTGCGACAGATATTGCATTTGCGTGTTTGTTTCCATGTAATGTGAATATGGCTGTATGCCATGTGCTCCCACAGAGAGAGGAGAGGGGCGGGTAGGGAGAGCAAGAGCAAAAAATATGTGTGTGTGTGTGTGTGTGTGTGTGCATGTGTGTGTGTGTGCGTGTGTGTGTGTGTGTGAGAGAGTGGCCTCCACAGCTTGCTTCTGAAAGTCAGCAGCAAATAATTTTAACCTGAACTGGCCACTACTGTATACACGTGCTCTTACACACACACACCCCCCCCACACACACACACACACCCACACACACACACACACACACACACACACACACACACACACACACACACACAGACATACACACACACACACACACACACACACACACACACACACACACACACACACAGTGGCTTCCCTGCTGGCTGTCCAAATGAGGTTTGGTGGCCTTGGACAAGGATTGCCTTGTTACTCGCTTCAATGGTGTGTTTTAGCTCCAAAATATGCTTGGTGAGAGGTGGGGGGGGCGGGGGTTGGCCTGGGCAGGGGGCGGCACGAGCAGAATCTCGATCTGTCTATATGTCTGTCTGCATGTGTGTCTGCTTTTCTCTGGCACTATGCAGCAAACACTCTCACCCGTGTAGCGGACAGTCAGCAGGTGAG
>JBBMOE010000020.1:6309578-6412078 GCA_037975065.1 Chaetodon trifasciatus | reverse complement strand
GCCCAATTTGCCTTATTGCATTGCATATTTTCACATTCATACATATTTACATTGCAGTGTGGCTGCTGACATGACGTTGCTTGTTAATTGGAAATATTAAGATTTAGACGGGAACATTCAACTGCATCATAAAATCACATGTTGTAAAGAAAATGCACCACTTTGCACCAGTTCAAACTCAAAAACCAGCAGATCATAGACCATATCTGTGATTTTTCCAGCACATTGTGCTCTATCATGACTTCTCTTTCAGGGTATGTTTAACCAGGTACGGAGCAGAGAGTTTATTTCAGGTCAAGTTTCAGTATTTAGAAATAATTGGATCCATTCTATAAATGGCACCCTGTTTTCTCTGAGCTGTGGTAAAGCATCGCAAAGTGAGCGCAGGGTTCTCATCTGAAGAGCAGACGAAGGAGTTGGCCTTGGGCTGTGATGTGTATACAGGATGGTATACACACACACACACACACACACACACACACACACACACACTCTTTCCGTCTCAATCACGCACTCACACTGACGTATACACATATGTGTGGCCGGCTTGGTTCCTTTAGGCCTGATGCAGCTTGTGCTAATGTCAATTTGTTCCCTTTTTCATTCAGCTTATTTTCTCCAACATCCTCCTCTCCCTTTATCCTCCCACCTCCCACTTTTTCCCTCTCTACCTCTCTCTGTCCAATCTCACTCAACAAAGAATTCAATGAGCTAGTCCTTATTGGATGAAGCTGCTGTGGTGTGAAAAATGCTGAATGTCTTTGGTTTTGCCTGAAGACAAGGCTACCCAGAAGAGCCGCTTTCTTTCTATGGATTTGTTCTCCTTTGAGTTTCGTACTCGCTGTCTTTCTTGTTGTTGTTGTTGTTGTTGTCGTTGCTTCCTCTGACCAGTGTGTTTGCAAAGTGGTATCTTTTGTGTACACACACAAGACACACACCAAGAAAAGTAATAGGTTTTGTGTGGGCTATGTATACCATCAGCCTGTGTGTGCATCACTGGGTGAGACAGGGATGATATGGAGAGATAATCATATTTTCACGTGATTTAATGGATGCTTTTATTTACAGGCTTCTACTGGGAGGAAGTTTCTTCCCTCAGATATTATTCAGGCCCTAAACACCCAAAGTCCACCACACAGGTCTTTTTACTTATGTTGCCTGACTAGACATCTTCTCTAGACTGTGTGGTTGTGGACATACTGTCACTCTCCTGTTAGTTTTGTTGCACCTGTTAGTTTGGGACAGTTTAGTCAGTATTAGTTTGCAGAGTTTGGTAACATCATATAATTCATGACTTGAAAACACCTGTGTGGGAGTGCAGGGCCTTTAAGTTATCCAAGCAATTTACCACACATTTTATTTGCATGTAATTTCAGTTTAAAGCACAAATATATTTGCAGCTGTCTGCAAGAAGCACTTTTTGTCAACAGCTAACTGTCATTAACTAGGTATTAATGTATGCCACACAGACCCGTGAATGTGATCTAAGTTTGAGTCTATACACTGACACAAAAAGTTGAAGAATGCATATAAGACTTCATGTTGTTTAGTTCACTTAGCTCAGGGTGAGGTCAAACTTTTTCCATCATGCATGAAGCTGCAGAACCCAGCTCTGAAAACTGCAGCCACCATCACAGTAAGATGGACACAAATGTTTGTGCTGATTCCTAATGCAGGCTCTTTTTGTGTGCCTCATGAGTCTGAGCTATATATTTTAGTTTGCATCATCAATCAGAGAGAAAAGGCAAAGTAATGGCATACAGTTAATGCTACTGTTAATGAAGGGGTCCCTAAAGTAGGTCTGGTGAGACCACTGTTTGGGATGTTAATCTGTGGCTGTCCAGACACAAAGTACACATACCAGACCTTTTTAGTCTTTTGTTTATGCCAGTATATATGTGAAATATGAAATGGCTGATATCAGTAATCTCGCTGAAAAAGTATCATCTGGAAGATTTTGGAGGGGCAACATGAAAAAGCAAAACTTGAAGCACAGACACAAAATGGGATGTAAGTCATTATGCATGCAGCTCCAAATGGAAGACCAGTGTCTGGACGCTCACGTTGCTCCCATGGGACTCGGCCTGAAATGCTAACGCCCGGCAACGTCAGTGTCAATCAGCAGGAGCAGGAAGCTGACAGAGAGAAGTGGGTTGTGGGAGCTGTGACGCACTCCCCTCTCACAGTAATAGGAGTAGAGAATGACAAGCTGGCGTCAGTAGCCTAACATGGGTACAACAACGCGAGGGAAAAACACTCCACTTAGCCATGGAGCCTTGAAGGGAGGAAGGGAGGGAGGAAGACTGGGATGAAATGGTGTGTGTGTGTATATGTGTGTGTGTGTGTGTGTGTGTGTGTTTCAGATGAGTTTTGTGCATGCATGAGGACTCATTTGCGTGTGATGCAGCTTACTCAGTGAAGTAAAGATGACAAGTAGATGGTGCAAGAATGTGAATGCACACTCTGATCATTCCTACTGCTCTGAATGGTATAAATGAAATTATGTATGTTCTGTTACGTTTTACTAGTACTCTTATTATTGTATTATTACACTTCAATGTTGTTTTTATTCATTATCATTCATTATTTGCTGCAATTTTAGATGCTTTGGTGTTTATCAATATGCTATTGTTTCCTATTAATTTTCATTAGTAATGGCAAATCAAGTCCTTAATCATCTTTAATTGCACAAAGATATTGTGGAAGAGATTGTTTTATTTACATGCATGAATGAAATCTCTCACTGTGGTATGTATAATGTGATACTGCCATAGTGATATATTGTAATATAGTACATATATGAAAATGCAATTGAGGAACAAGTTACGGAGAGAACAATCAGATGGGAATGTCCATTCAGTGAATTAAAAGTAGACATTTCAATGCCATCTTAATTATACGGTGTGGTATCAAACCTATTGACCAAGTTTGGCCGCGTCAGAATCTTCTGCACAACAGCTTCGTGCTCAAACAACATTCAGCATAAAGTTTATCCTACTTTGTCAAATGGACAAAGAAAAATATTTTTTATTTTGCAAAATCTTCGACTTTCTTCACCCTTTCTTTACCAGCGGGTGTTTAGTGCAGATGAAAAAATGTGCATTTCAGGAAAATTCTTCAAATTTGAGTGGATCATTATCATTAAAGAACTTCATAAGCTTATTAGCCAAAAATGAAACACAAGGGTTATGAACAAGAGACGTTTTCTGGCAAACAGGAGCCCGATATTATTTTGACTGCTATTGATCTCTTATTGATTAACAATTTGGCCTTTTGAGGAAAATACATATGTACATTGAAAGAGACGGTCAACACAGACGACTCACTTCATGTTTCTTCAGGTCCGTTTTAACGCCTGTGTGGTTTCATTAATTCACTGTATTGGACTTTGGGGCCCGTCGTCTGATAACTCGGGATGCAGTTACATTAAGCATTTAACACATCAGCAGATACAAGACATCATGCTACAGAACACATGATCTCACGCACCTGCAAAACCACTGTTTTATGAACAGTTCATGTGTCACACATGAAAAGGAAATTACAGAGATGAAATGTACAAATCTAAATTTACTGACAAGAGGCATGCATACATTTACTTGACAGTACATGCAAAGGCTTAGTCATGCAACTCCACCATGAAACACACATACAGACACATACACACACATACTTGCCTGAGGCGATGTTGGTGGCTGCCATCAGCATGGTCCCTTCACAGGGGCCAAGAAGGTTGGAGTTTCAAATGAAATGATGGAAATATTTTGGGTTTTCTACTATTTTGTATCTATATATTTTTTCCATCAGCATTAACTAATTTTTCATTTTTGCAAATTTGCTGTAAATGTGAGTGAGAGAAAGGCTTTTGAAAGATGTCTTTCCCCTGCTCTCTAGCCGACTTTTACTTATTCATAACTACTGTAAACAAGCCATATTACAGTGGCTTCTGGGAATGCAGTGAATTCAGGGGACTTGCACTGATCATAAATGATACACAGCAAATACATTTTTCATGAAGATATTTAATTATGCGCAACATTTAACCTTACTGTCTTTTCCAGTCATCCAATTGTCTCATCCCAGTTGAAAGTGTAAGTGTATTAGTTTTTTGTGCATATACAGTAATGACCCATCTGACCTGTGTGTTGCAAAAGTTAAGTGGAGAGAGGTATGGAGGTAGAGGTGTAAAGTTGTAGTGAAGATCATTGTGAGTTTTGGTAGTTTTATGCTGACACTGACACATCACCTTAAATGTATTTTTATTACATAGCAATGTGGCTGAGGGATAGCAATGTCACTTTGGTCCAGAGTGAAATATTTCAACAACTGTTGGATGGATTTCTATGAATTTTATATAAACAATCATGATGCCCATGATGCTAAAAAGATGAAGCCTACTTTTGTAATCCCACCACTTTTCCTATACTATTGGATAGATTGGCCTCCAGAATCACCAAAAAAATTCTCTGTCTTCTCTATCTAGAGGCACCATCAGTATAAAATAGTCCAAAACTTTGGTTTATGACCATAACAGCAAAGATAATGACATTCCCGTCAGCCTCTGTTGCACTGTATGTTTAGAGCTAATTAGCACATGTTAGCATGCTAACACTAAACTAAGATGGTGACTGCTGTATGGCTGCTAAACATCAGAAAGTGAGCATCATCACTGTGAGCATGTTAGCATTTAGCTTGAGTAGCGCTGTGCCTGTAAGTACGGCCTCACAGAGCTGCCAGCTTGTTTAAAAAAAAAGAGTTCACACGTTTTATTTTGATTGCTCAGTCTTAGTTTTAAATAGTTGGAGCATTGGGCTCCGTTGTAGAGCTCTTGTGGATGCGTCAGTGCGCACAGACACACAAACACTTGCTTTGACAGAGTGACGTTAGCGTGTAATGAGATCAATAAGCAGTCGCCGGTGTGGTCTGGTTTCACAGCGCATTGACCGGACCTCTGATACGCTCATTGGGAACAATTAGCATCAGCGCTAACATGCTTTTGAGTAATGATGGTGATGGGTGCATGTCTTAATTCACATGTGTGATTGTGTGGGTGGGTGAGTCATCATCATCCAGCCCAGGAGTCCCAGGAGTCCCAGGAGTCTCTCTCTCTCTCTCTCTCTCTCGCTCTCTCTCTCTCTCTCTCTCACACACACACACACACACACACACACACACACACACACACACTCTCTCATAAACACACAGGCACACCATGCATACACAGGCAGCTTTGCCAAATCCATTTGGCAAGCTAGTCGTGTTGAGTGGGTGAATTGTGATTCTTGGGGTCATTACGAATCAGTTTGTATAGAAAACATTAGGCGCTGTACCATCAGTGAAGATAACCGTTTTTACTTCACTATGATGACAAACAAAATGAAGGTATTGAGCAACAGCACCACAGTACAGGCAAATTGACTTCAATAATGAGCCTGAAAAATGGCTCCTCTGATCATCTAATTTTTTCTTATCACAATAGAGATGATATTTCATTATTATTGAATTATTGACTTCAGTAAGTTGTATTGTGACAATTTTTGACAATACTGTGTTATTATTTTAAAATGTTATGTCATTTTGCAGATTTGCCATATCACTGATCTCTAGAAAATATTCTTGGTGATATCATAGTATTGATTTGGGCTTTGCCTCTCCCTCCTGTCCCTCTTTCTGCCTCAGCTGGGATCTAGTAAGAACAGTTGCTGGCCAGTAGGGGTTTTGGTCTGGCTTGCTGGGTTCTTCAGGACTGGAGTGACTGAGTCGTGACAAACAGAGGCCGTGTGTGTTGATGCGTGTGTCGGTGCACGTGTATGCACTCGTGGGTGCTTGTGACTCTGTGTGTGTGCGCGAGTGTGTGGGTGTGTATGTGTGCAGATAGACTCAGGGATCTTTTGTCTCTGTAGCCCATACATGACTTTGTCATAGTATATCAAACACACACATTACTGTTTAAGAAGCCTGGGTCGAGGACAGTCACCTGTAAGCAATTTAAATGGTTTCACATTGACAGAGTGGGCTCCTTGTAAAGTGCTTAAAGAGCAGCTCAAAAACAGGCGACGCCAAGTACACACGTTGCATTTCCATGTTGTACTTGTGATGAATTAAAGTAGTAATTTTTACAATGCAAAACGAGGATGTTTTCTTTAAGCCTGTGGGGCTGCTGAAGAAATTTCTCTGTGTATTTTTAGCTTTCAGGCAGTTGTTTTTTGTAAAAAGTGGGTCACAACATTGGAAAAGCTGCATGAATGTGGTTTTGAATGGTGTCTTGTTATGATAATGTAATTGAAGAAGCACATATAATAGACATTATGCAGTGCTGCATGTATTGTGACTTGCATTATCATGTAATAGGAAGAGTCTGATGAGTAACCTCTCTCTAGAACAAACCTAATAATTTGCTGTAACAACTGCTCTGGTTTGGAGGAGCATGTTTAGATCAGTGTCATAAACTCATATCATTCTTTTTTTAATGGACATAAATGACCAATTATATGAAATTCTGGTTGTTTTTAAATGCATTCTATGCTCTGTGGTTTATGTTGTTGTTAAATCTATGCATTTAACACCTCACAGTAAACAGATTTAAGTTCTGCCTGGCACAAAAACACCCTTGAGACAAGCAGTGTTCATGTAAATAAAAAGAGCTCCCCCTGCAGTGTTCAGTGTGTTTATGCACGTATGAGCCATCTCAGCCAATATACAGTATACTGTAGATCCCCAATATACGCACTCTGCATGTGTAAAGATGAATCAACCATAGTTGCACATTGACATGTTTTTGTAGCACATATACCTACTGATATGAAGCTGTTGTATGCCTATATTTGCATCAGGGAAATTATTATCACTCTACTTAAGACTGAATGATGGAGCTGTCAAAGATTATGTGGCTCAGAAGTGCATTAGGGCTCTGTGATTTCCCAGCATCTTATAGACTTGACATGTGAAGTGTATTTGAGCAGTAATGGAGGCCGTCAAGGGACAGCAGAGCACAAAGGAGGATTTAAGGGCCTGGGTAAATGACAGAGGCTGAAATGTGATTTCTGCCACGGTACAGAACTGTAGCTGCATCTTTACTTTAATATGGCACACCATGTTTAGCGGTCTGACTCTTCAACAAATGCTATCAACAAAGATGAACAGTGCACACAGTATTTCAAGATGAAGTGCACATATTTTACATGATCAAGGAGTTCAGTGTGATTCAGCAATACAGCGCTTTTATTCTTCCAAACAACCCCCCTCCCATCCTGAGGGGCTCGCATAAAACATGAATCCGCAGTATTAGGCAGATTATCTCATCTGCCATTCAAGATGCAAAGTCATCTCCAGTGGATGACAGTTGCACTGTCAGGTCACCTCATTTTATGCCATTTTGTACATCAGCCTACAAACTATGACAGCTAGGGCAGTCCACAGACGCAACACACACACACATGCACAGACATGCACACTAGGCCAGGGACCACTTATTACACAATGACTATTATGAACAAGAATGAAGCAATATACGTTATTAAAAATAAAAGAACCATTCTGCTCATTGACCTGATGCGGTCAATTTAAATGGAACCTACAGTAAAGCTATATTTAGATAATAAAAGTTAACACTCACATGAACGTCATCTTTTCAAGACTTTTGGTCAGTGTTTGGACGAATAAGAATTCAACCACATTGAGTGTATTGAAGAGGGTCGTCTCTTTTTATGTCCAGCTGAAATCACAAAGAGCTGAATGACCGTCTTAAAATCATTAACATAATCCTGCCGTTCTTTGAGGGATGTCTTGTGATCTCTGATCTGACCTTTAGCATCTACAGACTGTTGGTTGAACACTGTCAGACAATGAACCTGCAACATAACTAGAAATGTGTCATTTTCCACAACCACTTTTAAATGATGATTTTAAAGAATAATACATATTTCACTCAATGAACTGGAGAGGGTGTCACCTGTTAGCATGACTTAAATATGAACTGATACCTGGATCACAACATGAAGAAATGATTATAAACTTTGTCCAGATTCATTGGTTTTTAAAACATACTGTAGAATTTAAATGTGTATTGTCGTAGCTCAAATGCACACATACGCACTTGTACTCGTCCTATCGTCCTGGTTCAGCATTGGCTTTTATTATTTTGTTGCAGTTTTACCAACAGAACCATAACAAGGTCACATGCCGGTGATTATTGTGTCAACCTTTGTTCTTAGCTGTGGTGACAGGCCCTGTGAGGCAACGAGCAAAAATAATTGAATGCAGTGTTTTTTAAAGCTCTGCTGCAGTGACATAATTTTCAAATGCAAAAATGGACTCATATTTTCCGTCCGTATCACGCACACACGGGATGCAACAGAGAAGAGCCAACACAGATGCCATAGCTTCCAGATTAACCTCTGCTGTCAGGTGTGATTAGGAGTGTGAAGCCCTCGCTGCGTACAGGAAATAATTAATCAAAAGTCAAGTGCAAAATGCTCAACTTGCTCCAGCAATGCAGTTGTTAGTTCTTCATTCAGTGTGAGGAGGGCTTCCTATTTTTGGCTCTTCTTCATCTCCACTACACCAGCTGTTAGCAACATGAAATGCAGGTCAGACAAGCTCATTTTATGACTTCTGCACTGTGTTAAGTATCCAAACAATTGCCTCTTGCTGCCATTTTAATACAGGATGTGTTGTGTTTCGTCCAGCTTGGCACAAATACTGAAGCAGGAGGAAACGGTGAGCCCAGCTCTGTTAAAGGCGCCCTCCCAAAACTTCAAAGCTGTCGTTTTTAAGGAAAGCCGCTCGGAAACTCATCGTCTCACTGTGAAATTGAATTACAGTTTTCTCTTATTGAACAAAAGTGGAAAATAATTGCAGCGAGGGGACAGATAGAGGGTGGCGGTGGAAGAGAGCCGTATGTAGATCAGCCCTCCAGCTTTAAGGGTGATGTACTCTTTTCTTCTTCTTCATCAGCAGCGCCTGCTCTTCTTTTATTTTTAGATGGCTTGACGTAGAAACAGATGGAGGGAGGAGGAAGTAAAGGAGGGATGGCAGAAGAAGAGAAAAGGAGAGCTTGCTTAGATTGTGCTGTATAGTGTCCTGGAGTGGACAGGTCTCTAACTGTAGCTTCTGTTTGTACTGTATGCTTCTATCTCCAGATTATGTGCCAGCCAGAATGGGACTACAAGAGAGCTCTGAGCAGATCCAAGGTCAGTGCCACCCAGAGGGAAAGGGGTGGAAGGATGTGTGTGTGTGTTTGGCATGAATTTTTCTCAGCTTGGTGTAGCAGAAAAGCACTTGACTTGTTGCTGTGGGACATTTTTAAACAACTAATTAGTTTGTGAGTTGGACGATTGTTTGGCTGAACCCCTGAATAGCTGTAAAGTAGATTTTTATTGTGGTCACATTAAGCCCAGACTGGCCAGGATTTTTAGTGACCATTGTGATGGTTCCTGCTCTTCTAAACCTTCTCTTCTTATGCCTTTGTGATACTTAATTTAACTGTTAATAACTTAGTGGTACAGCCTTTTTTTTAACAATCATTTTCTGTGGATTTTATGTCAATCTTGAATGTTATCTAAATATATAGAAGCTTTTTTAGATATAAATTGGAATTTTTTCCATTTTCCAGCTGGACAATCACATTTTGGTGCCTCCTAGCAGCTCCTTTTTGCCAGTGTTTTCCTTAAGTCAAATTATTTTCTCTCCATGTCATTTTGTGCTGGGCAGGTGTTACAGGACCTCATGTGTTTCTCACATCTTGCCAAGATTTTATACACAACAGCATTGTTTTGGGTTTGGTTTCATCTGGTCCAGATGAACAAAATAATGAACTGAAAGCTGCTGAAACTTGCAGAGAGCAGCAAAGTCAGTGTGCTCATTTTCAGTGGCTTCAGCAGTGCTTGCATCACTGTCAGATAACTGGAAGTTCAGTGTTACATATTACAGCATATTACTTAGTGCATCACGCAAGTGTATGTGGTGTGACAATAAAGGTCTTCTTCTACACCACAAGCCTATCAAGATTCAGCTTAGGGGGATTTATTTGGAGAGCAAAATCACAAGACAGACAGATTTTGAAAATGATGCTGACGATCACTGTGTCTGTTGTGTTCTCAAACTACGGCTGCTTGGACAAAGTTGGACTTGCATGTTTCATTTTCACAAAAGTAAATCATGTCAAGGTAGAAGGAAAAATGCAGGTCATCTTGTCTTGATGCTGTTATTTCAATAAAATAATGCCCACCTTGGCGGGTTTTGTCACTAAATTCCCGAGGACTGTTGATATGTTTTTTTTTTCTCCATCTAAAGAATGCAGCCAAAGATTGACTGGTTCAACTTTTTATTGACTTCCGCTGGGTGAGCCTGTCACCTCTCATGGCTTTTATTACCTCTTTTTATTGCCAGATGGTTTGCATTGTGTCTTATTGTTCAGAGGAACTGAGTTTTCCCCATTTTTTAACTTCTAAGAACAATTATTGTTATTGCCGTACTGAAGCACAGGATGCCTCTTGTTGAACAGATGATACAGCCCCCTCTCCGCTAATCTGGGCAGGACAAATTGTTTTAATTGTCATAAGCATGCAATGCAAAGTAACTACAGATCACTGGTTAAGAAAATTGGAATTCATGAAAATTCATGAATATAAACTTTGGGGAAAAGGTCATCAATTAATATTTTTCACCATGGATATCTCTAGTTTGACTTTCCCACCAAGGCTCACAGATACTGATCTTTATGGTAGATTAAATATTTAAATCATCCGTTTCCTCCACACTGGACAGGCAGCTCCAGCTTCAGCCAACAACAAACCTACCATCTTCATAGACCTTTGAATCATTGAATCACTGTGTTTCTCAGTTTCCTCCTCTGATAAAACACAGTCCTCGCTGCTCGGTTGTCATGCAGCACCTGCTAACACAGGAAACACTTGACAAGTAGTGGGCATAGTATATAGCTGTGGCCAACTGAGCCCTGAACAACTATTTTATGGTTCACAAACGAGTCACTTTGATCTTTGTCCCAATGTATCCTAGCAACCAGGTATCTTCAATGCAACTGATTTCTGTAAACCGCAGATTTTCTCATCCCCGAGCCACCAGTGAACATTTGCAATTGGCAGATGCGGAGGCAGGGGCGGGTGAGAAGACAGAGGGAGGTTCATGAGGCAGCAAGGAAGAGGAGAGCAGAGGAGAGGAAGTGTTTGTTGGCTGCGTTGTTGAAATGTCAGTTGCTTTGGATTGAGACTCTCACAACTATATCGTTAAAGGAAGGAAAGAGAGAATAAAGCTGTTGTATCTGTAGGAATCTAGATAACAAGATTGAGTAGTTGTGATCAAACTGAACACCAATGATGCAGAGAAGGCACTCCGCGAGTATCATGGGACGCCATCAGGACAGTACACATCCTCCTAAACAGGTTCAGTATTGGCTTAACTGGAGTCTCTCCCCTCCAGCCCGGGTTTATGCTGCTGTTCGTGCATGCGCTTTGTCGGTGTGTGTGCGCACATGTGTGCAGAGAAAGGAAAGCCATTTAATCAGTAATGATGAGATGGTTTAACTAGGACAACTTGGAGCAATGTCTAAAATAAGCTTCTTGATACAGCCTAGTTTTTAGGTCAATTACGCATGTGAGAGGCTGGTGTTCGTAAGCAGGAGAGCTGAAGCCACTGCTGAGGGATTCACTGTCACTACTGTTCTTAGCTGGGTGCTATTTGTTGAGCAGCATGTCCTGTGAGGGTGGCTGTGTTATCTGCAGAATGTGTTATGTGTTATCTCACACCAGCACAATGGTTTGCATAGTTTCATTTATCTTCAACGCAAACTTAAAGAACAATTGCATCGATATTTATTGACTTTGTGTTAGCGTCAGCTTTGGACACAGTGAGTATGAGAGATAAAGGTCGATTTAATGCAAGATAAAAACAATGGTTGTCTCTGGTGTTCATGCATCTCAGCCAGCTCAGAAAACACATCTCAGCTAGCCTGCGCTCCTTCCATAACACATTCCAAAGTCATTATTACTAAATCAATAAAAAACATTTGTTAAGGATTAATAGCCATGCAACTGTGAGGCGCTCCTGCTCTGCAACCCTGCAACTGTTTGCAATTCTACAACCATCCTCTGGTATCCAGACCAGGGACTTGGCCTCTGGGTTTGCTTTGTTGGCTACTACTGCTTCAGCATTAATTCTTCAAGCTGAAAGAGGTGTGAAGGCTTTTCTACATATTTTACACTTTCCTCTGCATTTGGTGGAGTTGTACAGAACAATGGGCAGCTTTTCACTGTAGCGCTGTATTTACAGTTGTTGTAGATGAGGTTGTGGAGGAGCTCAGCTGGCCTGCTCGAGTTAGCCGCTCTCTTTTTCACTTGACTTGCCAGCCTGCCTGTGGACTCGGCTCCTCTCTGCCTCTGTGTCCATCACTTTCTTTCTCCTGCTCTCTCTCTATCTCTCTCTGACTCTCTTTTTCTCTTTATCTGGCTCTGCTCTCACCATCTGCCTTTATGCATGATCTACCTACATATCCTCTAACTTTTCCCTAAAGGAGATGGGCTGAGGGATGGGGGATGGGGGTGGAGAGGGAAATACTGAAATAGTGGGAAATAGCTGATATGAGAGGAAGGAGAGGAGAAAATGGAAAGGGGAGGAAAAAATATTCTGCAAGGGAGAGAGAGAGAGAAAGGGGAATTGTTTGCTGATTGTGTCCATCCCTGTGATATTACCATAGACATTCATCTGTGCTCGAAGGGAGAAGTGCGCGTGGTTCAGGCATGATCACCAAAACCAAAACATAGACAAGATCTTGCACTGGGCTGCCTTTTAAATGATCAAGGATTAAGGTCGTTTAAAGCAGAAAAATGATTATTAAGGGGATTTCCAGGGGCAAAGGATGTTCAATCACTGCTACTTTCTTACTTACCGGCCAGAAAACAATATAATGCAATCTAATTCAACAACTCATATGAATCTGCTTTTATTGATGCTGTATAAGAGATATTGATCCAATATCTGTATGATAATTTTGTAATGCATATAAAATGTTAAGATGTGACCATGTATGCATCCATTTGAAAGCCCTTTGTTATGTGGCTTCACTAGTGATCCACATCAGTAGTTCTATTCTTAGGAGCTTGATGTACACAGATCTTATTTTACTTATCTGTGTACATTATCATGAAACGACTGGTACATTTGTTGTGGGATTACGACCCATCTCCCTGTGCACAGCATGCACTGTATAACCCTGACAGACTGATCCCAAGGGGCAGTTCTGGTACATGCATGCCTATGTGTGTGTGTGTGCGACCACTGTTGATTTACTCATTGACCATCACCCCACCTCTCCGCACACGCTTTATGCTGGGAGGGATCGATAACCTTCTCCCTCGCCTTGCCCCTCCACTGTGTCTCCACCAGAATGGCGCTCTGTGGCACTCCATCAGCTCAAATGCTTATGCATGTTGCACTGAATGGACCTGCACACGAAATGCAAATAAATACTGTAGTTTGTGTTTTTTAAATACTGAAATATAAAAATTCTAACAGAGAAAAGTGCAGTAATACACGGCTGTAAAACAGACATACACGAACACACATTCAAGTACTCTTTATCTCTCTCTCTCTCTCTCTCTCTCGCTCTCTCTCTCTCTCTCCGTGACATTAGCTGAGCAGAATCCATTACTGCCAGGTAATGGGTGAATGTCACAATAGCAGGATGTCATAAAGCTCTGGAGTGGTCTAATGGGTTTTGTTCAGGTTGAGGTGACACATGCACACCCACACATGCACACATACAGACATGTGCTCTTCCAGGAAATGTTACTCATCACATCACAACCCTGATTTGTGACATGTTTGAAGAGCTAATACAATCTGTTAAAGGAAGCAAATTACGAGAATCATCTGTCACTTTGTGAAATATGAAGTGTGGTTGTACATCTTTATCTTTTTCTATATGTTATTCCTGTCTAAATGGAGTATAATAGTGGACAAATCCTACGCTCAGAATACGAAAAAACACTGAATGAAATCAGTTAAAAAAAAAAGTGGCCAAAGCAGAGGTTGCTGCCAGTCACTGAGCCGGGCAGCCTCGGTGGTGGTGGTGATGGTGGTGGGATTAGGGTGGCAGGCAGATGGGAGAGTGAAGGGATGGAGTGATCATGTGATTTGCTTCATGTGTCGACACAGTCGGGGGGAGAGGCGGATGCAGGAGGTGAGCAGGAGGAGAAGATGAGATTGAATGCCTTGATTCACCCACTCCTCTTATTTCCATTTCAGAACATTTTTTTATTTTATATTTACAGCATTTTTTACAACCTGAAAGTGTCGAGAATGGAGAATAGGAGATATCTGTTTTTTTGTCAGCTCAACACAGACCGTTATTGGCTTTATGAAAATACTCAGTAGATAGATAAGGCCCATAGATTGCATGCATTAGTTTTCTTTAACACAGCCTTCCTCCACTGTATGGCTTTCTAGTATTGAATCAATAACCAAATGTTTCCAAACGCACATATCTGATCCTGAAAAATGTTCTTATAAATAAGAAACTTGCGGAGTGAACCCACGTCCTGATTGGTGGGTTGGGTATCGAACCATCTGAAATGTGTCTGCAGCGCTCAGTAAAACTGTTGAAAACTGAAAGCTGGCACAAAATGTGTGGACAGATTTTTAATCTTGTTTACATTTGTTTTCTTTTTTTGATCAGATGCTTCATGATTTAAAGCATATTAAAGACCATGTGACTGAGGCAAAGGTCCTGTACAGCTGCTTATTGTTGATGTGACATTTGATAATATTTTTTCTTCTTTTCTTGAATGAAAAAGGGGTTTTGCAGAAAAAAACTAGCAGCAGCAGTATTGGCAAGCAGAAAATATCCGGCCAAAACCGTCAACTTTCAGTAATGCAGAAAAGTGTAGCAGATTCAGATGTGTCAGATTTTTCCTTTCTGGTCCAGTCAGTCCAGTTTAAACATGTTTGGCATTTCTGATTGAAACTAAGAGTGTCAACATCACAGGCATGAGTGGGGGAGTTTGACAGGATTATTTTATAACACGGTTCATGCAGGGTTCAGTGGAGAGCCACAGCTCAGCTGACTCACCTCCTCTCTCTGAACAGTCCTCATTACCTCCGTCTCCCCTATTTAGGCAAATTTTATCACTTCTCTTAAATATTGTCAGCATAGTTTCCATGACAGTTGCTGGACAAATGTGTAAACTATTTTTTGTAAAATTTACAGACATAATGAACTCCTTTTTCACATACAACCTGTGTCTTAAGATTTTTCTGTGTATATGTGGATGTACTTTGCTAATTACACATGGTCAAATATACTGTGCATGTACAGCACATACATGTCTGTGTGTGTGGATTTGGATGCCGCGTGTGTGTGTGTGTGTGTCTGTGGATATGTTTCACAGTGTGAGGAAATTGATTAGAAGCTAAAGAGGAGCTGATTAGCATATGTTGACATTAACAGTGGAATCCATTCCTGAAAGCACACATGCTTGACCTGTGACATAGATGAGCCTTTGGGCTTATCAGTCAATACACTAAATCAGTGACAGCTAAATTTAGGCAGGAGGGGGTGGCATGGGAGTGGGTTGTGTTATTCTTTATAAGGATGTTTGTTCACAATGTTTTTTATGGCTATGATGCATGTAAAATTGTTAGGACTCCTTCCGAACCTTTATATGTTCAAACCAAGTAGCCATCATGCTACCAGCTTTATTTTCAATTCCATCGTTAGCCTTTCACACCAAGCTGCTGATACACTGAACAGTATAACTACAGACAGGATGTCACAGCACACACACTTTATATGTGCTGCGTATTCCCTTGTGACATGCGTTCACCACTTCATTATTGCATGACACCAGAAAAGACAAAGAATGATCTGTTCCTTACCTTTGCTCTCTTCTCTTTTCCAGTTTTCGGGAACCAGCGTGGTGGTGGACATCGCAGTGATGGGTGAGGCCCACGGTTTGATCTCAGACCTGCTGGCGGACCCATCGCTGCCCCCGAACACCTGCAGCTCTCTGAAGGCCGTCAGCAACCTCCTCAGCACCCAGATCAACCTCCAGCCGCTCCACCGGCCTCGCGTCCCTGTAGACACACACACGTGCTCTGACTCTGAGGAGGGGCCCGAAAAGGCAGAGAGACTGGCCATCCCAAAGGTAAATGCTTTGCTAAACATTGTATTTTGTGCATTCATTTGATGATTGAGGTATTTGTAAAAAATGGTGGAGTTCCCCTTTAAACTCAAAGAATGTTTTCCATTTGGAAGCAAATGTCCTAATCAGTAATGAAAATATCTCTAACTTTAGTTGGATGATGCAGATATGACACACACGCACACACGCACACACAAGCATGTGCGCCCAGGTGTATCCCTCCCTGCATACATCACCCCCATCTCCTTGCTCACTGCTGGCGTAGTGTGGGGCTCTAATGTAGCTAACAATGACGCACAGACTTCCAGAGGGCCTTTTAATGTTTTACAAGGCCAGTGCTTCAAAATGTATGCGGGCACTTAAGGCGGCAAGGAAACTAAATAAAGCGTGTGAAGCAATGCAGGACAGCCTACCAGGAGGGTGACAAGCAGCTTTAACACTGCCTGAGTGCACTCAAATGCCCGACCCATGTCGTGTAACTCAATGAGATGCTGCCTCATGTTAGCTCACTGGGGATCTCTGAGTCTGCATGTGGCAATGGGTGAGAGTTGGTGATTCAGCTCACTTGTGCTGCCCTGTTGTTGGACAGAAATAGCTGTTACATAGCTGTTACACAAAGGTAATAAGAAAAGTTGGTGACTGAGGTGCACTTGGCACTCAGGTTTTGACTTGACTTGACGACAGATTCGTCTCAGTAATGCTTCATAGTACAGACACACAGTTTCCAAAGCATACCGTGATGTTAGAAGATTTTTCCATTCAGATAAAGCAACAGAGACTTATTGTAAAACCTGTAAAAGGTAACATGCAGCAATCCATCACAAAATCATGTCTACATGATTTTCTTGTCAGCTGCACTCAAGTTGCATAATAATGCAGTGCAGATGTTTCCGATCTGCATTTTAAACTGCATTACCACACAATAATGAAATTTACAACAGCCACAGCAGACATGATGTTCACGGTGATTGATTACCAACAAGTGTTGTTTGTGTTACTCCCCCCCCCCCGTCATTCTTTCACACACTATTAGATGCCTTTGATTATCTTCCCTTCACTGTAGGAGAGAAGTGGACCACTGTGAGATTGTGTGTGTGTGTGTGTGTGTGTGTGTGTGTGTGTGTGTGTGTGTGTGCGTGTGTGTGTGCGTGCATGCAAGTGCATGTATTTATCTGCCTAAGAAGTGAACAGACAGAAGGATGGACATGATTTTCTTCAGTACTATGTGAAAGTTGATCCTCTGCTGCCCTCTGTATTCTACTGTGTGTGCGTGTTTGTGTGTGTGTGTGTGTGTGTGTGTGTGTGTGTGTGTGTGTGTGTGTGCGTGTGCATGTGTGTGTGTGCATGTGTGTGTGTATGAGAGAGAGAGAGAGACTTTTAGAAAAAAAAAAATACCATCTGTACAAAAACACAAACTGACAAATAACTGAGTTTAGCTCATGGCTTTACAACAAAATTTACAACAGTGGATGGATTGACACCACGGGGGAAACAAACATGACTCCCTTCTACTCAACATTCTGTCTCCCAAATGCTTTAAGAAAAAAACGGAACGGGCCGGAAAAACAAATATGGCATCCTTCTAGTTTGATGTCTTTACTTTTTTTGATGGAGGAGGAAAAGAAGCACAGCAGATGCTCTGAAGGAAAATATAGCTCTGTTTATAAGTTAAAAGACGTGCCTGAGGCTGAAATTCACTTTTTAACTACTAAACAGAGCTGTGTGTCTCTCTGCTGCGACTGTGCCTGTCTTTCTTTTCCTTCTAGTTTGTTGGGAGCACTTTGTATCTACTTACTTCATGAATAGAAATACTGTGAAACCTTTGAATAAAATAGCTGTTGCAAAATATCCTACTGGAACACAACATTGTGATATTTATTGAATATATTATTATATTTTATTGATAATATTAAATGATGGAGGATTTACTCATAGTAATTCACATCCCAGCCTCCAGGGGGCGTCACATACTGTAGATACTGATGAGTGGATGTTAGAGGTCTAAAAAACTGGATCAGCCTATCATAAGACTTGCAGGCAGGGCCATGCATCTGTTGTTTCTGTGGGAGAGTCTGATGAGATGTAACTATGAGAAGCTCTTTGTTGTACACTGATGTTGTCCTGCCTCATCCACCCTGTGAAGCTTCTGCGAGTGTGTAAACACGTGTGTGTTTATCTGCATCACAGCGTCTAAGACGAAGCCTGCCCCCAGGATTGCTAAGGAGAATTTCGTCCACATGGACCACCACCACCTCAGCTACGGGGCTGCCTACCATCGAGCCCGGCCCTGTGCGCCGAGACCGCTCAGCCAGCATCAAACACACCACAGACAGGTAACCCTCATGCACTCGACCCACTAACTTTGAACAGTAACAGATCAAGAAGACTGGTTTTTAAATGATATGTCCGATGGTTTTCTTACATCACATCAGTGAATCGTGGAACAACTCAGTGATGATGACCATCTCAAAGAGTCGCTCCATGTCCGCCTCCTGTGCTGCCTCCAACCACCTCTACAGCAAACCACTGGGAAGACCAGGTGTGTAAATCTACAAAACACACAAGTGAAAGTTACAACCCTGATTCCAAAAACGCTGTAAATAAAAACAGAATTTAGTCATTTGCAAATGAACTGTGTTAACCGACAGCAGTTTTACAAAGTGTTGCCATGGTCATTTAGTAATCTCCTTTATCCAATCATGAGTTCACAAAGAGGTGAACCTCGCTCCATCCTCGCTTGTGAAGGACTGAGCCTTGAATGATCTAATACTTAAACAGTAAGTTGCACAAAGCCTGAAACACTTGAGTCAGTGTTGCTCTCTTTTTCAGGTTTCCCCCCCTCCAACGTGTCACCTCTGGGCTCTCCATGCCCATCTCCTCCTGTCCAGGGCACTCCTGTACCCAGCCCCACTACAAAGACATGTTCAGTGCAGCTTCCTGAGCCGGCTGGGCCCCTGACAGAGCGGACCCCTGGCTCTGTGGCCCCCAAGAGCCACCACAGAGCCTTAACTCACAGCCAGAGCGCCCCGAGCTCCACCACCCCTCACTGGCGGCCTCCATCACTCTGCAGCAGGTAACATCACACACTAGTTTCCGTCTTCTGTTACATTTTGATGAGCGATTTCTAAACATAGAAAGTTCAAATTCAGATATATGGGAGTAAAGCGTCATCTCTTTGTGTAAGAATGAGGGAAATGAGTCACTTCATTAGTCTGCGCTGAGAGGACGGGATTCAGTTATCTGCTTCATTTATTAGATGAGAGAGGATGATCGGGATGGACTAGCATGTGTCCTCTGAATGCATCTGATTCTCTGCTCTCTTTCCATCAGCTGTGGCAGGCCGTTCAACAATCGACTAAACCACAGGGTAGAATCTGTCGACAAAGGAGACAGAATACCCCATCCAGGTAAACAACAGAGTACAACCTGCAAGCGCTTGACATTAGACACATCTATCCAACTGAGCTGGAAGATATGATGATTTTTCAGGGAAAACGCTTCCTCCATAGATTTAACCTGATTGGTAAATATAGACTATGCTTCCAGCTTATTTCCTCGGCTCATAATTTGATTTGCTCAAACCAACCTTCTCCACAAATGCCCTCACTATAACTTGCGTGCTGACATGAAATTGCACTTGTTTAACATGCGTGTTGTCTCCACAGACGAGCGTGCTGTAGCCTCTTCAGACTATGACAGCACCTATGACAGCACCTACGAGACCAACCACAGTGACAGCAGCGACTTTGCACAGAATGAAGAGGAGGGAGAGGGAGGCAAGAAGCCACCTGAAGCAAGGGAAGGTTGCAGGGAGTATCTGGCAGAGGACGTCGTTCTTCACCCGCTCCTGCCATCACCAGAGGTAGGCAATCAGAGAGGCTTAGTTTGGTAATAATAGCTTTAAATCCCTTCAAAGACAACAAGAAATAAAGATGGCAGATCGTGTCTTTCTCAATAAGAGTGATGGAGGATTTTTTTCAATGATTTAACCTTTATTTACTGTCGTTATGTAGAGAAACTGCTCAAGAAACAACAGGGAGTTTTTGAAAACGCCTTTTCTAAATGCTGGAAACGAAGCAGCAATGCAGTCCGAGTGTCCGACAGAGTTTGTCTGTATCTTTCTGACCTCTCCTCTGTACTCTCTGCACCTCCACCTGACAGGAGAAGCCAATCTTGGCCCAGGAGCCTCTGGTGGTGCCAGGGCTGGAGCCTCTGATGAGCCAACTCAACAACTGGAACTTTCCCATTTTCAGTCTAGTGGAGAAAACCCAAAGCAAGACGGGCTGCATCCTCAGTCAGGTAAGCGCAAATAAGTGGGAAATGTTGCAACCCCCCCCCGTGACATTTCTGACATTTATTGGCATATGACATTTATGTAATGAAAACACATCAATATGATTGACAGGTAATGTTAACACAGGTGTAATTAGCAGCTTTCATGTGGTTGTCACATTAGCTGTTCATGCAGGCTGGGCACATCTAAACTTCTGCAGAGATGCAAAATGAGTTTTCCTTTTGTTGTGCTCCAGGTTTCCTTTAGGCTCTTTGAGGACTCAGGTCTATTTGAGACCTTCAGAATTCCCGTACAAGAGTTCATGAACTACTTCCACGCTCTGGAGAACGGATACAGGGTCATTCCTTGTGAGTAGAAGATCAGATCGTATTAGTGAACTATTGATGTCCAGCATTACCTTTATCTGCCACAAGGTGGATGCATTGCTTTGTCAGTGAAATAAAGCCTCACTCAGAGGCCTTTCTCCCTCTGCTTCAGTCATTTGTGGCTGCTCATGTTGCTCGCAGTTGGCAGGAATATCAAATTTCCTGTTCGTCACATTTTCTCTAATTATCTAATTGACTACAGTATTTGTCAGGTCATGTTGAGGCTGGAGATGTAGCTGCCAGGAAGCATGAGCTCTTGAGTCTCTTTGTGGAATTTGAGTGACAGTATGTGAGCAAATAGTCAAAGTATTTTTCATTACATGATCTTTACACTTTAAGTGAAATATTAACTTTTTATACTCTAGCTGTTGTAACCAATTTTGTACTGTACACCCTGTTCAAGTGTGCTATTTTTACCACTTAGAGCAGTTTTAAGATAGCAGTTGACTGCTATCAGTCAGTATCACCAGCTTTGAAAAATACAATTTAATCCATAAATGCTCTGCCAGTTTTACATGTTGGCATTATGTTTGAAAAGCTCTGAGGAGATAGAAAACCATGAAGGCTTGTCAAAGCTACCCGAGCTACACTGCTTACATTGAATTGTCTCAACATTGGTGTGATGCCAGAATTACAGAACTGCTCTTCCTCAGACAGATGAAATTACAAGTAAAAAAACCTCCTGATCTGTACATCAATTCGCTACAGATGTGCAATAACACGAGCTTATCTCTATCCATTTTGTGTTCTCTCGTATTTAAACATGGGTCACCGATAACAAAAGGCAGAAGACCATTAGTTCACCAATGTTACAGATTCCTTATGTTAAAAGGATTTAAGTGTATGCTGTTTTCCACTTCCAGCAGGGATTTCATCACAGTGGCCTTACTGCCCTCCATTGGTGTGAATTAGCATTTGATTTTACTCTCCTCAGATCACAACCGGATCCATGCCACTGATGTGCTGCATGCTGTGTGGTATCTCACCACTCAGCCTGTGCCAGGCCTGCCCAACCTGCTGACTGAGAATGGGATACACACTGGTGAGGACCTTTAATACAAACAGTTGTGCTTACTCCTATTTTGGGCGCTTTAAATCCCTGTTTTATCACTTATGACAAACCACAACCACATCATTATGGTAGATAGAAAGTAGGTGAAATGCTGCAAGTTTCTTCCTGATTAAACAGTCTAAGAGAACCAGGCTTTACAAGTAAGAGCACCATCAGTGACTGGGGCATGTGATCTCTTTTTTTCCCCATAGACTCAGAGAACGGCATCATGCCTGGTGCCACAGGCTTCCTGGTGTCCAAGATGAACTGTGTGCTGGAGGAAGGGTATGGCTCCCTGGCTGGCCTTATCCCTGCTCTTGAGCTCATGGCCTTGTATGTAGCTGCTGCCATGCACGACTATGACCATCCTGGAAGAACCAATGCCTTCCTCGTAGCAACCAGTGCACCACAGGTAAATAAATGTAGGTGTGCTGTGATGATGGATCAACAGAAAGGTGGCACTGATGGATAATGAAGATCATTTACTGTTGTCTTCATAAAAACATAGAAAGCTTCAATAGGGATTTACTGTAATCTTGAGGGATCTCTTGAATCTGCCATGTGTTGCAGGGCAGCAGCTGCTGTGTGGAAATAACTGTCACCTCCAGACACCGTGGAGGATAAATTACCAGTGAATGACTGATAGATTTAAACTCAGAAATCTACCTGATATGCATTAACAGACCAAGAAAGCAAGCTTCATCTATGCAGCATCACTCATCACCTTCAGCACACTGAGCTCACAACATAGCTTGAAGCTTCTGTTTATGAAATGTTATCTCGTGTTGATAGGCAATAGGTCACCATTAGCACATTGATCGCGGCTGTGTGCAGCAGCATCAGCAGCATAAACCTTTAGAACAGGAGCTCAGCAGTTTAGATGTAATTATGATTGCTCTGAGCTAAAATACTTTTGTAGTTCTGAATGTGACTGTGACGACCTATCCAAATCACTCATGATCAGATCTGCGGGATAGCAGCATATCTGCGAGTCAGAATTTAGGATCTTGCTGGAGACAGTCAGAAATGTAATTTCAATTGCCATTTCAGCCCAGATCGCAATCTAAACAAAGCCGTGCTGTGATCATAAGGTCATGTAAGCTCCTTCGTGTTTCACACTGAATACTAAGACTGTTTCTTTCTGCTCTGCTGTAGGCTCTTCTATACAATGATCGTTCAGTCTTGGAAAATCACCATGCAGCTTCAGCATGGAATCTCTTCATGTCTCGACCTGAGTATAACTTCCTGGTTAACCTTGAACATGTGGAGTTCAAGCGCTTCCGCTTCCTCGTCATTGAAGCCATCCTGGCCACCGACCTCAAAAAGCACTTTGACTTCTTGGCAGAATTTAATGCAAAGGTAACGACTCGAATCCTTAGAACAAAGAAGTGACTTTGCATCCATCTGCATCTATTGCCATCATTCATCTCTCCCCAGTTCTTGTTAAATATTTTGTAACAGAATTGGTATTTCTCCCAGATTGTCCTAAACTAAAGCTGACAACCAAGGACATAGGGGATTATTTACAATCAATGACTGGATTCTCTTTACACTAAACTTCCTGTGCACAACTCCCCAGGTGGGTGATGATGGAGTGTCCGGTATTGATTGGACAAATGAAAACGATCGATTACTGGTGTGCCAGATGTGCATCAAGCTGGCTGATGTCAATGGGCCACTGAAGTGTAAAGAGCTTCACCTGCAGTGGACAGAGGGGATCGTCAACGAGTTCTATGAACAGGTATGCTGCTAAATCTCTGCAATGTGACAGGAACAGACTGATGGGAAAACATCACTTTCACAGTTATTAGCATTTAGATGAACAGCAGCTCACACATAGATAGATGGGAGTTCACTGTAATTAGGGACTGAATAATAACCACTGATAAAAACATGCAAGAACTGTCCCTAACAGAAGTGAGAAGATATTAAACTGTTAAAAAAAATACAAAATGAAAGGTTCAAAAAAGTTACAGAAATTTTCAAAAAAGCAAACTGAAGAATTTTATGCAACATGGTGTTCACTTCTCTGAGTCTGTAAATTTAAAGCAAAAGCTATGTAACTTGCTGAACAGCAGCCACTGTGACCACAAATGATTATTGGATGATGGTAAATGTTAAAAAGAGAGGAGAGTCATAAAGTCCACCAACCAACTCAGTGATGTCAGTTAGATAACAGTATCTGTTTGAAGTTTGCTCATATTAACTAACAAGTGTTGCAAAACCCTGAATTGAACAAAGGTGTGTTCAACATTTCATTTGTAGGAGAAATAATGTGTTATTTCATCTTTTAAAACTTACATTATCTCACTTTAAATCTCCTTCAAAATGTCAAAGCTATTCAAAATAAAACACCTTTAGGTATTATTTATCAAAAGTTATCAATCAGGAGTGTGTAGCTACAGTTTGATCAGATTTGATTGGCAGGGACCAAACAACCCACAAGCTGTCGTCAGGCAGTGTATCATTTCTCCCACCTCCACCATGAGGTCAGGGTCAGCTGCGTAACAGCACCTCTGCAGATGATAGGGATTTAGCTTCTTGCTCAAGGACCCTTCAGCAGGGTTTCTGTGCCGCTGGATTTTCCCTCTGAACAGAAAGAGAATACTCAAAACAATTAACTACGAGCTCATGAATTTGTTAAAGACTGTAGATAGATGCCTGGTAACAAATCCTATTCTTGACTAACAATGGCTCTTATTGGTCGATTCAGTTAGTGCCAAAGAAATTGATAAAGATCAAGTCTGATTAGCCAGAGAGATATGATTACTTGCCTAGCAACGATATGCTGCAGTGGAATAGAAGATTGAAGATATTTTACGCACTACAATTAGGGGTACCCATAATATCAATTCTTCTCAAAATGAAAAATCTTTGTTGTGTGTTATCACAAGGCTCCTTTGATGAGCTGCAAGCTCACGATCAGCGTTTATTTTGCTTGTTTAGTCAATTTTTAATGAGGGGAGCATGCGTACCAATGATATGAGAGCACTGTGTAGCAGCTTGAAACCTCAAATCATAGCTGCTCAGATTACTTAGGAAAGCATCCTCCTTCTGATTTGTTTCTGAAGCTTTGCATTCTGCATTTCCTCTAAAACCTTCTGTTCATTTCTCATAATAGCTTTGAGAATTATGTATTTCCTTTGAGTGGGAGCATCGCAAAGGGGTGGGCGACGTATGAGAGAGAGTGGGTGAGAGACAGAGGGCGCGCGTATGTTTTTCTCTTCAGAGGAGAGACGGATGACCTAAATGAGTCATCTTTGACAGTGCTCATTCACAGTCACACCGATGACAGGGATAGCACCGAGGCTCTCAGAGGCAACGGACTCAGCACAGATGTGCACGCACGCACACACACAGACACATGCATATAATGTACATTATGCTCAGCAAGGCACCACTTGAATGTTCAAACATTAGCAATTTTTGCTAATGATGAGCAGTTTTCTTGCTCCCTGTCATGCTCTTACTATACATATATATATAGACACAAACCTCTCACATGAACCACGCCATTCAGGTTTCAGGTTGCCATGGTAATGTCAGCTCCTGCTCCTTTGTCCTCCTACTGAATTGCTTTAAAAGCCCTGTCATCAGAAAACAAACACAAAGGCAAAATACATGACTGTCACAATATATGAAGTACAACACAAGCTGTTTTCCATCAGACACTATGCAACGTCGTCCACGGCCACAAGAGCCACCTTTATCATCATTTATTTTCTATTGGGAACAACACATTTTGCCGGGACAGGCACTGAGCAGGTGTGTTTTGAAGGTTAGTGTATTTATGTGTATATGGCCTTCATTTGTGAATATGCGTGCCGTCAGGAGTGCAATCAGCACTGAAACGTGCGTTCATTATAGCTCTCTCTTTGTGGAAATAAAAAATTAGAAAAGGCATGATTGACAAATGTCTTAAGGACAAGGAAGAAACGGCATGGCTCCACTTTGGCTTGTTTTTATTTCCAGTAGAAAATTCTACAAACAGTTCCCTCAACAGTGCAGCCACAAGCATCCGACATATTGTGAGGAGTCAGACTTTGTTGTCTATGCAAAGATAATTGGAATATTCATGTCAGTATTTATTAGCGGTGACCTTGTGGATAACAAATGCACCAATTAGTTACCATTACTGAGGCAAATCTCTACTGACAGTCTCATTTATGTGATTGACACCTACAGATGAGCCATAGTTTGAATTTTTGTTTTTCTGTTTGCAGTACTTTTGACCTACTTTCAGGAGACTGTACCCAGAGGTAGTGTTTCTGTGTCAGTGAAGGATGAAATATGTATCTCAGTTTAAATGATTTGAGTGATATAGAGTAATTTATATATTATTGAATTTGTATGATGCAGTACTTTTCTTAATAACAGTTGCAAACAGTAAAAAAGTGAGAAATTAAACAAATGCAAAGAGAAATAAATGCAGAGAGAAACATTCATTTGCATTCACTTGAAGAAGAGGAAAAGCACAAAAAATGAAAAGATGTTAAAGATGTTTCGTGCCTCAGCTTAACAGGCAAAGTGTTTTCAAGTTGACATGTTTTAACCCTAAAGCCATTTTCTTAATTGATTGAGTTGCATATGTTTTATGCTTTTTTACAGGAAATTATTCCGTATGTTTTGTTTTGTAAGTGCCACTTTGAATATGCGGTCCAGCAGCACAGCAAACAGAAATGCATTTTAATGTATTTATCAGATCTGCAGTCCTGTTTTCTGTCGTCTATCATTTCCTCTGTGGCTCACAAACTAAACAGCAGTGGTTCACTGATTTTTTTGCAATGGCTGATGTCGATGCTGATATTTTGAGAGCAGATGTCATGTTGTTGGTTTTTTATGTATCTGATAAAATACAGCAATTTAATAACAATAATAAATCAGACGCAATTGCTTAACTCAGATGAACATTTATTGAACACTAATGTATTATTCACTTACTATTCACTTCACAAAAAGTATTTTTAAAAAAGAAGTGCATTATCTCTGACATGTCTGCAGACATTTTTTGTTTAATCAGCCTCTCAAAATGTCAGGTATTGGCCCAATTAATAGTCTGACTGATTCATTGATCTATCACGAGTGAAAAGCTTTTAACATCAGAGAAGATAATGAAAACAAAACAAGATGTTTGTGTTGTTTATGATGTCTGATTTTGGTTGTAGATAGTGAGTTTAACTGCACAGAAAGAGAAGCAGTTGTCTTTGTTGTCTGCTAATTTAAACCAGTTTCCAAAGTTTGAGTTCAAATATCTCATGAATTCTTAAAAAGTGATGTTCAGACTGAAGAGATGGCTGGATTCATTTCAAACCAATTAAGTTTTCGTCCTGGAGCTATAAAAATATGGGCCAGTGGAGAAAATTGTTCTCTCTCTTGAAATCTCATCATTACGCAGAATAATATAAATGACCCATTATGCGGTACATTGATTATAAATCATCACAAATGGGATCATTTCTGTGCATCTGACATATTTGCCATTTTCGTACCTTTTAGGGTGACGAAGAAGCAAGCCTGGGCCTTCCCATCAGCCCATTCATGGACCGCTCCGCTCCGCAGCTTGCTAAACTGCAGGAGTCGTTCATCTCTCACATAGTGGGACCTCTGTGCTCTTCCTACAACTCCGCTGCTCTCATGCCAGGACACTGGGTCGACCCACCTGAGGGAGAGACGGAGCCAGAGGAGGCGAAGGAAGGACAAGACACAGAGGAGGAAGAGGAGGATATGGCTGATGAGGATGCATCAACAAGTTCTGACACCTCCCGTATGTCAACCCCTTAATAACACATGTTGCAGAAAACACCTCATTGTCTGATTATATTGAGTTGTGTGTGGCTCTAATGAGAGCAGCCTCAGCAAGTATTCATTCATTAGACATCGCTTTGTTAGAACTGTGAGATAAATGTCCTCTTGCTTGGTTGGACAAGTTTGTGTTTCATGTCAGTGGTGGTATCAGTCCTTTCATCTGCAGGGTCATGCCCAGCTTTCTAACTCTTGGCTTTGTGTCTGACAGAGCGCCAACAAACCAAAAAGGTGAGCAGGAGGAAAGTGTTTTGCCAGATCACACAGCATCTTCTGGAAAACCATGAAATGTGGAAAAGAGTCATTGCTGCAGAAGCCCAGGAGGAGACCCAGAAAGAGGACCCAAACTGCATCAGCAGCCCCAGCGATCCAATCACAGCCATTCACGAGGAAGAGGAGGAGCAAGCAAGCAAAGAGGAGGAGTCGGCTGACGGTCTTGATGAAAGGGAAGAGGTGCCGGCCATAGAAGAAGAGGAAATCCTTCCACAATCAGAGACTTCAGGGGAAAAAGAGGAAGAGCCAGAGTGATATCATGAACTTAGACATGCTCTTAAACCAGGAATCTGAGCGTAAAAATGTTTGTTTCTTTCCTAACTAAACTCTTGATATGGTAGCCAGCACATCACTTTGACACAACACTGTAGAAGATGTTATGGGTAATATGTGCCTAACAAAAACTGGGTTTGAGGATGGGGATGATGCATGCCCAGTTCATCTGATAAGGGGAAAGAGATGAGATGAGCAAAAGTTAAAGTGACTGAGGAGCAGAGGAAGAAGGTGAAGAAGAGAAATACTGGGATGCTTTCGTTGTAGTGTTTGTCTTAGTCTGGATCTGGTGCCCTGCTCTCACCCAGGCTGCCCATCCTGCACTATGGGTCAACCACGCTGATTCACAGATTCACTCCACCAGTGAGTAATACACTGTTGCAAGACCCGACCCCACCCCAACCTACCCCCCTTGTTGCTCCCATGCTATCAGCACACTGTAGAGCCACCCGGCTGGTTGAGGATGTGCAACAAGCCCCTTCTCCTTGAAGACAATGGGATGAAAGCCAGGGAAAAAGCTGTGTCCGCTGAGGCTCAGCTGTGTGGATTTCAGAAGGAGATGAGGAGAAGGGCCAGTTGTAGTGCATTGTGTATACAGATGTACACTCACACAAGGTTCATACACACACACACACACACACACACACACACACAGACACACACACACACAGACACAGACACAGAGTACACTACGATACAGTAGAAACACATTCCACCCTCGGAACAGATAGGAAGTTTAACAAAGACCCCTGTTGCTCTAAAAGCTTTATTCTTGCTCAAGGAAAAACATACAAAACAAGGTTTTGTTCACGTCAAGTCACGTGTTTTCTCCTTGTCTCATGTTACTCAAAGCCAGTCCAGCACACATAAACACATTTCCAGGCCACACAACTCAGGAAGGCAGAAAAAAAAAGAAATGAAAGGGACTCGCAGTGTCCTTGTCCTTTCACTTGCGACTTGTTTAAGTTTTTCTGTTTGTGCTGTTTGAGATGCTATCGCTTCACTGATACCCACAGAGACAAGATATTGTTCACATTTTACTGTTTTAATTCATTTTGCCTGCTCTTTCAGCGACTGCCTCCCATTGGCCCCTATGCTGTAACACAGCAGATCGTACAGTTGATCACATTAAAACTCACTCACAAGACACAAAACCAGTTAATAAGATGTTTTGTTAAGTAAATATCACTTATGTCCACATTCTATTTCTCCTCCCAACTTGTTTGCTTAATCTTTACGGTAATACACTCAATAGTGACAAGAATTCTTTCAATATAATTTATAGCCTGGTATGTAGGCCAAATGTTTCAGAAAGTAAAGTAATCCAGTAAGCCATAGTGCCCCGAGCCAGAGCTGACTCACAGCTCCAAATCACCCACGAGGATTTACATCAATAAGGCATTTAAAAGAAACTACCCTGTGGAGACTAATGCTACCCAGGGGATGCTGTGTACCCAGAACAAACCCAATCAGAAGTCTCAATCAGATTCAAATCATTCAATTTTTCATTATATATTATATACTATTAATGGAGTGCAAGCTGCAGAGTCTCAAATGTTTCAGCCAAAAGTGCAATAGAAATCTGATCACAGGCCAGCAGACTCAACACCTCTTTTCTCCATCTGTAGACCTCGCTGAAGACATAGTGTATGGCTTAACAGGTTGTGTCAGTGCTCTCCTTTGATGTACTCAGAGATTTAGATTGGCGGTGATGGAGGGAAGTGCGAACAAGAGGAACAGCCTCAGTAATGAGGCTTAGTAATGACAGAGGAAGAGGAGAGGGAGAAGCCTTTAAGCTTATCTTGTAGCTGTTTCTGAAGGGTCAGATATTTTTTTCACATTGCAGCAGATTCCCCAAGTTGTAACTCTTTGAAGATGAGCCGGTTCGGCCTGATGCAAAAATCATGTGAGGATCTACATTTCCAGTGTAGTGCAGTGTTATGCAGTACAGTGTATTTGATTTGACATCAGAAAAGCAACAGGGGCACTCAATTGAAAGTCTTTCTTGGATTTTGACTGCACTTTTTGGAGAATCTGCCTGAGAGTCACAGCTGGCTTGAGACGTGAGGTAGTCTTGGATAGGTAAATCAGAGCAGGGAATGTGTGGTTATATCTGCAGCTGCACCAGTTATTAGAGGCATTCAAGCAGCATTAATCTGTCATTTTTTACAACGTTTACCCTTGGTTTTAAAATGAATGACGATTTGCTCACAAAGGGACGATGCTAAATACAAGTGTAAACTACCACCAAGACGCAGTGCGATCCAATCACTCAAACCACTTGCTGAGGTGGTCTGGAACGCATTTGACCATGTCTAGTATCTTCTGTGGTGTTAATGCATCCTAATGAGCATCCTAATTTTTTCTTTCTAGGATGGTGAAGTGAAGTCATGAAGACTTAGTGGGTGTGAAACATTGCCCATCCATTCATAGTCAACCATAGTCAATATTCTTGACATCAAACCTAAGAAAGGTTTGGGTTAGGATGTTCGTTAAAGGGTTTGTTGTCAGGAATGTTGATTTGATGAACAACGTGACTCATCTTCGCCATCCTGTTACGTCCCTGACAAGAACGAAACAGGAAAATCTGTTAGAAATGTAGAACGTGGTTGCTTTGGTGTCTATGTTTCAAAAAATAGAGGAGCAGTGGTGTAGGTTTCTCCATCTCCATTCGGGCAGAAGATTGAGTCCAAAGAGAACTAGACTCATATTGTATTGACTGTAATAATTGTTCATGGGGACCTGGAGTGGTCAGCTGGACACCTTGGGGATGCATGGTAGACACTGTGAACGGCGACATGTCCCGGCTGTCCACTTGTGTTCAGATCATTGAAATACATTTTAAAACCAAGTTTTATCAGGGGCTCTGTGGCAGGTAGGACATTTGCAACATTGCAATTGCAAAGTCCCTCAGTGATTAGCTGAAGCGCACACAAGATGATACAAACTCCCCGCGAGTATTGGGATTTTTCGAGTCAGCATAAATGGCAAGATTGGCATGAAAACAGTAACCTGAGAGAACACAAGACAGAAACACATCATGCAGCCTGTCCATTAGACATTATCTACATATGCTGGATAAAAACAGACTAAGCAATCTGTTTAACAGACTTGTTTGCAGACACCTTCTTAAGTTTTTACTGGCTGAACTTGCCCCACTGTGACCCAATTTCTTAACTCAATTAGAGTTTTGCTAACGTTAATACTGCCTAAATCCTCAGCTGTATCCATTGCACTGTTATCAAAATGCCCATTGTGCAAAGGAGGCCTAAACTGTGCAACATAATGCCCTTGACTGCTTATTCTCAGTACTTAGAAAAGGGTGCAGTGGTTGAGCTTGTTTTTACTGCTATGAAAAAGAAAGCCTGTGCCAACCAAAGCCTGAGCTTATTGTTCCTGTCTCAGTTCAAGTTGAAAAGCTCTTAATAGGCGTTCAAAGTCTGTTTTGTTTTTTCATCTACGGTCGCTATTGCGTACAATTGAAGATGGAACTTGCATTTTGAAAAGCTGAATTAGGTTTCACTTTACAAACTGTAACACAGCATAATTAATTAATGAACTAAAAAAAAAGAAAAAAAAAGAAAGAAAGCCCATAATGAAAGAGCTAATGCTGCTTAGCAACAGATAAAGGGCAAAGTGATATCTGACGCTCTGAAACAACATGTGTCTTACCTACCAACTCGAATGGCAGCAGTGTATTTGTAGCATACGCAGCGAGATGTAGTCCCCTCCTGAACCAAATGTCTTCCAATAGCCTCTCCTCGCATTGGCTTGTCATGACTACCTGTAGCAGTGAAAATGATCTGTGAGTAGCAGCTGATACACAACTGATGTACACATCTGTGGGTCATGTAAGGCATCGACCGGGGTCCCTTGGTTGAGCATCTTTGAAGCTCTGTACATCAATATAGCTTTCAGACTTCAGTTCTAAAAATAACCAAGACTGTAAAAAGTTCAAGGGTCCTGTGAACAACACACGTTTTAGCACACATGAACGAGCACCACACACACCGTACAGTATATCAGTGCTTCACTGGCAGTCTAATGTGCACACTATGGCAATGGATTTTTTCCTCATATCTCACGCTTGTACCATCCCATGCTCCACCTGTGTTTGGGAATTTGTAAACTTTCTCACACTAACTTCACGCATTTGCTTGAATTGTACGTGATCAGAGAATTCAATGCTCACTAGGGATCAGGTTAGTCAAAATAGACGCTTCCCTCCTCTATTCTCCCCTCCCAGCTCTGCCTCACTGACTCTGTACACTACAGTGCAGCAATCAAAGAGACTTAATCAAAGCTGTGATAGAATCTGGGGTCGCTATTTTTGTCATAAACAATCCAAGACATTGGAGGTTGTGTGTGTGTGTGTAGCCATCCGGAGTGTTTTGAGTGAGACAGGATTGGTCAACTGGTCAATTTAAGAACAAGATTCAGTTCTTTTTGCAATGAAATGAAGAGACCATACCAGTGTTTTTGCAACGTTTTGCTTCTTAACTACAAATCATGTATACTTAACATATTTGCTGACCATTTTCAAATGCATGCTTTACAGTTTTGTTTCATTTTAAGATTTGTTTTTCCCAGGCGAAGCTGTTTGTTTCAATTCATTTATCAACAGTATGAAAATCTATTGGCACAGTCCATCACCGTGAACATGGGTCTGCATTATTTTGCATGGTTATGCAATTTCAGTTCATTTGAAAACTCTGCGCTGCATCATGTCACAACAACCCTGCAGCTTGCAAAATTAATGCAGACTTGATGTTCTCAAACTGTTTTAAAGAGCAAATTTATTTCTGGTTCAAAATGAATGGAAACCAGTGCATGCCTGGAAGATGGATGAAATGCATCCAAATCTGTGAAACACAACAGCATTGTTTGCAAAATGGTCATGTAAAGTGTAAGTGTTTCACTGCCCTCTAATTGAAAGTTGCATGTCTCTGTCACATCTGAACACACCCGGTAGTGATGTCACAGCTTCCTGACACACTCTGGAGTCACTTTTACATCACTGCAGCAAGACGAGAAGTTAAACCACGGGCCAGGTCGGCAAGAACAAGGTTTTCAGAGGTTGTTAAGGTCTCTTAAAGATCATTCAGCTCTGTTCTTTTTGGTATTAACTTTGACAGAAATGTTTGTGTCAAAATAATTTATTTTCATCTTGGCCACCAAAGTAGACAAGCTCATGTCATCTGAAAACAACAAAAGTACAGGGTCTACAACTCAATCATGGCAGTTTATCAGAGCCGATAGCGATGGTTTCTTTTAAATGACGAGATTGCTGCACACAGGATTAACATGTGCAAACCAAAGAAACTTTTTGAACTCTGTGTTTTTTTGTGATTTGCACAGTATGAGCCCGACAAGGAGCATGTTTCTCGCATCTTCTTATTTGTCAGCGTTATCCAGAACCTGGTGAGGATGTCTGGATATGCATACACTTTGTAGCAGATCTCATGTGAAGACAGGACAGATTAAAGGCAACATAAGAACCGTCTCAGCATTCATCTAACAGACCGGAGCTCACAGTGTTGTCCACATGCCGTGTACTGTCTGTTATTATTTCACTGCCGTGTCAATAGGCAGCAGTAGCACTACAGTGGAACTGATCAGCTGTTCTGCTCTCAGACTGAAACCCTTGTACTTTCTTTTGATGGTTTGAACCAAAAACATTCCCTTTTGTATTGTTTGTTGTTTCAGCCATTCTAAAAAGGCGGCTAAGCTCCTGTGCCATAGCATTTTCACATGTATGTATACATTATTTGAATGCTATATTCATCAGCTTTCCTTGTTTGTCACAGAGGAAACCAAAACAAACTTTTTTCACCACCTTTAAAGCAAGACAAACAAGACTGGTATGTTTTCATCTACTATAGCAGGCGCTTCACAGACTCAGTTCTTTTCTTCTTTCCAGTATCTTGCACTTAACACATGTAGCAATACCTACAGGATGGGGAAATTGTGTGATTCACCAGTATTTGTTTAAGTGGAATATGAAATTTTATTTCTAGATATTGTTTGTCTTTGTATAAAAAATATATACTGTACAGATTCAAAAGTATATTATAACAAAAAACTTTTAGAAAAATATTTATTTTTACTGTTTTGTAATTTAGACACAATACTGTAGCTCCTCTATTGCCAGACTTACTGGAAGTGCCTCTCGATAATGTATTACAAAGTAACTATACAATATATTGGGATTATTAGACCATGTCACTAGCAGAGCAGTGTTGATGTTGTAATGTGAATATTGTTGAATAATAAGATTTATAAATGCTGCACATGTGTCTGTCTTGTTCTTCAGTCATTTCTCCAGCAACGCTCCAACTCAACTTTCAGTTCAACTTTAAAAACTACTAACAAAAATTACTAATTTGTAATCAGATCACTGGAATATATGATTTTGACTTCAGATGTGTTGCAATAACATTGATCGTGTATTTCAAGCTAATAATGAGTGGCATGTGCTCTATACTTGCCTCATTAAATTAAAGTTTCAGTCCTGTTATTTCATAATTAGTAACCTTGACATAGTATAGCCAAGCCTAACTAACATTAAGCACAGCTCTGTGCCTGCAGCCTATTTAATTGTGGCTCTGACCATATGTTTGCTGATGACCTTGTAATAAATAAAACAATGCTTTTAGATGTCCATGTATTTTCTACTTGGCTGAATCTCGTCTTTGCAATTAAAAGCCTTGCCCTTTGTGTCGCCAAGCAAAATACAGTAACACTGCTTTGCAGACTATTAAGACAGCAGTGAGTGTCCACAAAAACAGACCATTTATTGTCTTTACATTCCTATTCAAATTCTCCATCACGAGGATATAGATACGATCTGCTATGCACAAGGCCAAGGACAGGACTCACCCCAGGCAGAATGCTGTTTGTTTAAGGGCTAAAACAAATCATACACATGGGCTGCTAACAGTCTCCTGCTGTATACCTGACATGTAAACTTCCCATGAGAACCCCCAGCCTTCACGGCTGTGAGAACAAAGAATTTGTTTGGAGTTTGGGAGTCAGGGAGCCAGGATCATGTACTCTACATCTGATTTCAACTGACATCTGGTTGGCAAGCAATTGAGTTTGCAGTATGTCTTAGATATGACATTTAGAAATAATTAACACCTATTTATTGATGGTTCATGTGCTGCTTGCTGGTGCCATTTTGTCTCCCTTTAACCCCACAGTTCAATAATCACATATGAGTTATAAGCTTATTAATACTGGAAATTATTATCTTGTTAAAACTGATACTGTCGTAAATTAACTTAAAGCAGTCCTCCACAGATTAAGCATTGCACTCCTAAAATATTGTGGACAGTTAATGATGTAGCAGAGCCTGAGATATTTTTTCACTTCTTCTATTCCGTGCAGTCATCTTCCTTACTGAACCCTGGCACCTACATTACCCACAATACAATGCTACAAGTGACAGTTCAGTCTGAGATTCAAGGATCTTATGCTAAGCTGCTAATGTAGCGTTGAGCCTCCAGCCTGCAGCAGAGATGAGGAGGGGAGCTACAGAGGTCTGATAAGATCACTTTTTTCTGACTCCGCACCCCCAGATTTGATTTATTTTATCTTCAGCCCCAGCCGACACTGACTCAAATGACATCTATCAGACTTGGCTTGGCTCCCTCTGGAGACATAAATGGCTTTATACAACTTTTTTCACGAATGTACCTGTATGTCTTCAGCACATTAATTTTATTTTTACACAGGTGTGATGGCAGTAGGGAATTCAGTGATTATTTCCTCTGTGATATACAACATGTTTCTTAAAACGACAACAACCAGTAAGTGGAATTTGATAATACTGAGGTTTATGCCCTGTAAATCACATTTAATATATAATGTTTAATTTCATTTAGATTTAAGCTAAATGAAATATGTAACACTTAAGTGGATCCAGTGTACTTGAGTATGACGGAAAGGTTTTATGTTCAGTAAGCTGTTGCAGTGTCTTCTGCTCCACGTTGCTTTTCATCCTCAACCACTTACAGTTTTGAGTTTTGATGTGTGCACCGACTATCCTCTGGGGTTTGGAGGCCTTTTTGTTTATTGATAATATTTCTGAACTTACAATGAAAATATCAAATTCATTCTCTAAGATTTGTGAAGGATTTTGTCTTTAGCAATCCCAGCATAGAAGATGTGATAAGTTGACTGCATGTTCTGTCTAGTATCGATTGTGAGCAATCCGTTTGGTAATCTTGTTTTCATTGATGCTGCCATCTCTTTGAAGCTCTTGTCTATCAGTTTTACCAGTGGGTGTATTAAATATCGAGAGACATCCTTTTCTTAAACCCACTGGGTGGACTAAGCATATAAGTTAGTGCTGGATTCATAATTTGATATCAGTGTTTTGCCTTTGATCTTCATAACATGTTAAGCTTCAGTGATGTGGTTTATGATATCTACTATGGTAAATGGGTAAGATGTACACAGCTCTGCCTCATCCTGAGCCCTCTCATGATCTCTTCCTCCCACCGTCTGTCTATATCCACCACTATCTCAGAGATTCCTCTCTCCTGATATTCTGTGCCCCTCTTAGAGCTAACCTTGTGGATAGTGAATGTGTGAAAATCAAGCTGTAAGGGACAGGAGGGGGGAGACCATTCACATTCCCTCTGCAGTCTTTAACTTATCTCTCTAAGGCCATATCTACACTGGGCTGGCTGAAAATTGAAAATTAATTAATTTTGTAAATGGAAATTTCAGATTTAGATTTATTTATTGAGATATTTGAGCGTGGACCAAAGTGGTGGACCCAGCGAACAACCTACTGACATTGCCATCCCTGGACCCATGCTACTAGCGTTGCTTAAAACAAAGCCAGAAAATCTCATTATGGTTGCTACTACATTTTTTGTAGAATATATTTCTATATAAGTTTATTGCAAGTCCACAAAAATTGACAAAAACTGCTTAATACACACAGATGCCAACAGATGCACACTATTGCCCTCAAAGCATTAAACACATCACCTCAAATATGCACACACACTCACTGACACATTGGACAGTTGATTTTCTATGACATTATTGTATTTGTTGGATATGGGTCATCTCAGTTATTTATAGTTATTTGTCATATGAGTGCTGTACCCTTCATGCCTTCATCACAGTTAATTCCTCAAACTGTAAATATGCTCAAACTATTTGTTCAGCAGATGTAAAAATGTAAGTTACAATGTGGCCATTATTCCAGCCAGTGACTGTTTACATGAATGTAAATCGAAAGTCTGTCATATGATATTACAAATGAGTTGTAATCCATATCTAATCGCATAACATTGCTGCTTATATGCATGCCAAAACTGTGATCACACAGCAGAATTCCTCAGAGGAATTGTAACAGCAGACCAAGCAAAATCACCAAGAGACAACAGTGATTTCTGTGGCTTTGAAAGGCAGATCAAAACCAAAGGAAATTGTCAGTAACACACACACTTTTCACCTCTTCATATTTTTCATTTTTTTGCAGTAAGGATGTAAATACATTTCAAACTTTTATAATGAGATCAACAGAATTTTCAAGTCAGAATTGTTCTATTTGCTGAAAGGACCGACAAGTGACAGGGTTTCCAGGTGAGGATGCTGCATGTGGCCAACGCTGTGTACAACTGTTGTGCAGGTCCACGGTGTCTTGGCCTTATTCAAGCCCCTCATATTTCACAGACCACATGTCACCATAGCAACAGGGAAACATGTAAGATTTGTCAATTATGATAACCCCCATGTTTCCTTATGTATTACTTCTCTGAACAGGGAACTCTTTTATCGCTCAGATTAGACATGAATAAAGAATCATCAAAATCTGCTCTTGCTTTGTGTTGAACATCACAATGTGAACAGAAAATACAAAGGGCATTACTAGAAATATAAAAAATTCTCTCATGGTTTTCTCATTTTTTTCCATGTTTTTCAGTGCATACTAAAATCTTTATAAATGTCCTCATTTAATCCTGACTAGCTACATTCTGGTTATTAAAAGGTTAAACAGCTTTCTAAACCCCATAACATTATGGGGTCAGGCACATTTAATGAACACCTTGAGGCAGCATTTCAGTTTCTACAAATTCTCAAGAGCATCACAGCAGCAGACGAGCTGACGTATTTAAAAACATCAAACTCGCGTTAGACGAGGAAGAAATGTCTCCACAGGCTAACAGAGCTAATCTTCACTGTTTAATGATTCAGTCAGGCCCAGTCTAGAGGCGATCAGTGCCACCCAGAAACGGCATAAATGTCATAAGTTCAGACAGTGTTGAAAATTTCAAGGACATGACAGTGGCTCTGTACACTTTTTGTAACATGTAACATCTGACAGTTGGGAGTGCGAGTGCAATCAGATACAGTGTGCCAGGACAGGTGGTGGAAGAACATGGTGTAAATATGCTACCAGTCACCTTCTGTTTCCACGTGCTTGCCTAACATTGATCTGTCCTCCGGCAGTAATCAGATGAGGAGGAGGAGGTCGAGGTGTTACACTGTCGTCAAGCAGGAAAATCTGTTCATGAAGCATGTAGCTGAGTTACAAAACGTGATGTAGGAACATGTCAGTGAATATAGCAAGTCCTCACCTCCCACAAACCAGGGAGGACATTTACAATGCAGTAACAAAATTTCTTAGGCAAGGAGACTCCTTTTCATTACTTAGAGCTACTTTGATCGTGGACCTCTACTCATAGAATTAGCAAAAATATCAGAGCATCTGGACCCAAAATCAAAGAATGGTGATACACAGAAGAGAGCACACGATGCAAGATTCAAAGGAGATAATGCAGAAATGCAGATAGAGATTAGAGAGATCAGGAGAAATACTACAGCTTAAAAGCACTAAACACCACCACTAAACATTTGGCAGGTTTCTCAGATGTTTTCCAATCAATCACCCCCACCTTTACGCTCAAGAGCTCCTAAAGGCAGCTCAGATGCCTTCAGAGTTTATTGCAAAGTGATCGATAAAACCTGAACCTAACCAGCTCCTTTTGAATCTGAACTTAATAGGTCATTTAGAGCACCTGTAGGGATTCAATGAATGTGAAATTAACAATAAAAAACACATTTTTCTGATCCAGAACACAATGATATAACTCTGTGGTGTGCCTCTTCTGAACTGGGCTCCAGTGGACATTTAATCACATGAAGTTTTAACAAGTAAACAGGACTTTTATGAGACTGTGCTGGCAGGAGAAGAGAGGACGGTGCAGTTTGTGTAGACATACATCAGCAAAATAAACGGTGACTTTTACGAGGCAAATTAGCTCCAAATACAACTCATTACAAAATGCAGACTGTGTGACATTTACTAAGAGATTTAGAGGGAAATGTACGGCAGGATCACATTTAGTAAATCATATAATAGATATTTAACTGATTTCCTGTTGACAAATGCATGACACTGTGATGCCAACAAAGCTCAGCTGAACTGTAGAGAAATGAGGGAGAACAGGGGAGGGAGAAAGGGAGGAGAAGGGAGAAAAGAGAAGGAGAGAGGGGCAGGCGGACAGAGGGGCGGGAGACAGAGAGAAAGAGAGGAGAAAGCGAGGGAGAGAACTGTGGATTAAGGCAGCCGCTTTTCTGTGTACGCCTGTCACATCTATCTGCAGGGTCAGTCGAAGAAAAGGAGGCAGCGGGGTCACTTTCCGAGCGCATCTAACGCGCCATATCTGCAGGCAGCGTCTCACTGCCGAGGACATGCTTGAGGAGATAAGAAGCCCTGTTTGATCCGGACCAGTCTGCCTGAGAGTCACCGTGAAGTCGGCTGGAAATGAACTCTGAAGGAACATGTCGGTGTCAGAGCATTCATGATAAGAGTAGGCGCTTCTCCTCCTTCCCCATCCACGTGAGAAGTTTGACCGGAGCCGGCTGAAGGGTGGCTACCTGCGTTTCCGATTGGCTCTTTATCTTTGAGTCTCCAGCAACTGGACGACTGTTTCACAGGACACTGAGGTACGTGAGCGATTAACGTAACCAATTAACATGGTGATGCTCTTTGTTGAATATCTCAGGTGTGTGATTCAAGATAGCAAATGATTCTTTTATTATGAAAAATGGCAAGTCTTAATTATTATTGTTATTGGTATTTCTCGTCTGTCTGACAATCTAACCTTATCACACTCTTTTATCACTCACTTTTATTGCAATGATAACATATTCAAATACAGCATGTTGAATATCTGTGCATAACTAAGCTCTCTCATTAACAGTCCCTCTTTAAAACATTGCCATCCGGTTGTAAAGAGTTTTTTTTTTTTTTTTTTTAAATCAACCATCACACTGTTTTATGAACTGTGAAACACTTGGAGCTTATGCACCAAACAGTGAGCAGACCGTAAAATGCACAGGGGGGAAATCTTCAGAAGACACCAGCTATACCTGCAGGGCATCTTGGCTGAGCAGCCTGTGCAGTATCCTGAGTTGAAATCTGCCACTGGGTCTTTCCTGCACGTCAGACTCTTTTCATGAAGATTGCTTGACATGCTTGATAAGAGATATTTGCCACAAGCATCACTTGGTAAATTTTGGTCCGTGGGGATGCTACCAGATGGCTCCAGATATGCAGTCACCTTGGAAACATTCGGTTTGATGCCTTGATTCTCAGTAATGTTAGACCCAACTCTGAAGAACAGAAACAGTTGAAAAAAAGTCATAAAAAGTGGTTCTAATTACTGAAACTATTGCGTATATTACCTGCATTGGGATGATTTAGGTCTTACTTTTACGAAACAATAGTACCACACTGATGCAGTCATCTTAGTGAGATGTTTGAAGCAAATGTGCGGGAATCATTATAACATCTGTGCAAACCATCACCGGTGTTGGGAGACAATCAAAATGATTTTCGGTTTACAGCAAAGACAGTGGAGCTGATGTGGATATCATATCATCCCACCCATTTACCCAAACTGTAACCCTTTCCACATCCAAACAGAACCATGTGTGATCTTCAGATTAAACCCCATCTTTCTGTTTCGTGGTCAGTGTGTGTGAGTGTGTTTGACCTTGTAAGCTCAGTTAGCTGAAGAGGAGAGGGGCTTTTTGTTTTTTTAGTTGATGCAATATTGTGTGTAAGATCATGGAGAGCTGTGGAGTCGGCATTACCAGAGGCTGCTATAGTACTCTACTTCCACAGTCCTGCTTTGCACCCTGTAGTTCTCAGTCAATTCACAGACATCATAATATGGAGTCAGATCAGTCTCAGTATTAATGCACACAGACGGATTCACTAATGTATTTCAGGATTTACATATAAATAACTCTCCAGCGAAAGGTTTTTCAGTGCACACACAAACATTTATCGTTGTATACAAATGTAAAACTAATCCACTTACAAAAAGTAATGTTCACAGATGTATTTCTGACGCACATATCTACAAATAAATGTAATTAAAAATAATTGAAGTTTTTATCAAAAACATATTTGGAGTGTGAACTTTACTGCAGTTGCGTGTGTGTTTTTTGAGACCCTCCTGACCTGCTGGAGCTGGATTCACAAATTATCTGCAGTCAATCAGATGGCTCCTCCCACTTCAGCCAATCATGTAACTGTAGATCTGAGGCTGTCATTCAATGTGATCGCCGTGCTGAAATCCATTGCATGTCAGAAGTCGATAGTTCAGCGTCAGTATTCCCAGGTTCCAATCTAAATGCATCTCAGTGCATCCACGTGGGAAAATATGGACACCACAGCAAACTGTTCAATGTCTGAAGTCTGGGAGACTTGCAGTCTCTGAACATGTTAGCACACTTCAAAAGAAGTGGGAGGAGTACTGCATGCTTGCAAAGACTTCTATCAAGCACAATTTAATCCTAGCTAACTTGTCAGCTAACACAAGTGTGAAATGCCACATCGTTAACACAGAAAGCATTAATCACTCAAACATATTCAACCATGTTTGATAGAGGAGTTATCACATATCTGTGGAAAGCAGCTACCAGATTGCATGTTAAGATCAATCTGTGGGGAGATATGACACTATGTGATCACAAATGATACCCTCATGTCTGTGCTTACACGATTGGCTGGAGCAGAAGAAGACATCTGATTGATTACAGATGATTCCCAGTTGAAAGCCACCAGATGAGTCTAAAAAAGTCCACACGCAGATGCAGTAAATTCATACATGACAAAGAGCTCGTAAATGCAGGTTCAACAGTCTGTATATAAATGTAACAACATCCAAATGTTTTTGTAAATGTGGTTTAGTTTTACATTTATATACTATGACAAATATTTTCGTGTGGACTGAAAACTAAATGTGTAGAGAATCATTTATATATAAATCCCGAAATACATTTGTAAATCCCTCTGTGTGCATTCATTAATACTGAGACTGATCTGACTCCATATTATGATGTCAGTGTGAATGGTATGTATTTTTTGTACAAGCAAAGATCTTTGAACAGCAAACATTCACACATAATGCTTGCCCTAATACGCCATAGGTATGGCATTTCTGTCTGAACTGATTACAGGTGGGTGGCCTTTAAATGCCATTGCTTTGAAAAACAAAGCTCATATCAGAAGTGGGTTGACTGATGATACTGTATTGTGTATGTTATGTGTAATATGTATATTTATGTAAGAATTTTAGTTTAAAAGATTCAAAAATTCACTAAAAATATCATCAGAATGTGAAGGAATAACAGGTCTGACGTTGTGTCTAAGATGTCTTTGTATTGTGTTGCATAGATATCTACTGAAGTTAGCACACTAACCAGCTAGCTGCAGCCCGTCCTGTCTCATAATACCACCTTGTACCTCAAGGCATGGCGTGTGCAGTTTCCCTCCTCAACTCTGCATGTTGTGTGTTAAAAAATTGTGATGAATAAAAAGGAATCTTAATCTTAATCTGAATCTTAAGAGGTGACAGTCCAATAATATAACCCCCAGTTTGATAGGTTTCACATGCGCCCTTAGCTTTTTTTAGTCTAATAAATAAAATAAACTCACAAAATGTCCAGACAGGAAATATTCGCACACCCATTTTCTTACTAAAAATCACCCAATTCACCTTCTGAATTTAAGTTTTTCTCCTTTACTGAACTAAGATAAGATTAACTGCCTTGTTAACACGTTGTAAAACACACTTAAATCAAACTCAACACAAACAACATACAACTCAACAAAACCATCTTGCCTTTCCACTGCTATGACAATTGATAACTCTGTTTTGGTCAAAATAAATCCTTATTTCATGTTCACTGGGAGGCTGCTGACCCTGCTTCTGCTGCCCACGGTGTAAACTCCAACAAACCAACAGTGCTTTGAGCTCTTGGTCCAGGCAGACTAGGATCAGCTAATAGGCCCACTAGCGGCAGAGCTAACTAGCTAACGGCAGCTAATAGCTACAGCCATAGGTAGCTACAAAGTGTATAGTGAGCAGCAGTTAGCAGTTACTCTGGGAATATGCTGCCCCCTGTTTGTTTGGAGTGATCTTTGACAGGTGGCCACTTCTCACGTATTGCACCTTTAAAGCTCTGAAGTGGACCTTGGTGCTTAGTTTAATTCAACATACATATACTATACAATTTAAAAATTTCATTGGCTGTCACAAATCAGGCTAGAATAAGTCACCTTATAAACATGAAGGCCTATTGGCTGAAATTATCCAAGTCCATGCCGGCTGTAGTGACTATGCTGTTTACCAGACATTCCTGAACAGTGAGAATTAAATGATGTGTGATAAAGTGCTGCACCGACTACAGCACAGTGTTTGTGGGATGAGAAAAGTGGGTCTACTGAGTAAAAACATTGGTGGTACAAAAGAAAAAGAGCCAGAGCTACTGTTTTTTTTTTTCTTTTGCAAAACCTACTGCTTTTGTGGACTGCTGCTTCATATTGGCCTACTTAAAGCTGCTGTTGGTCTAATTCCTTGAAAGTAGGTCAAACCTGTTGCGATTAGCCAGCTCCTTCGTTCTGCTCTGGTCTTCAAGACAGAAAATCATTCGGGGAGAGGTGCAAACGTGTTACATGTGGCGCCAGTGGCACGAGCACTGACAGCAATGGTGGCGGTGTTGTGTGTTGTGTTTTCTTTAGTGCATTGCAATCACTAACTGGTCCCCTGGAGCAATTACATTCACTGTTTCACATGACTACTGGAAATGGGAGTGAGGGGGGAGGAGAGGCCAGTGCATGAAATAAGCAAGAGCAGTGTGAGGAGTTAGGATGAAAGAATCCATAGAAAGGGAGAGAAAGAGGTCAGTAAAGACGAAATGATGGAATAGGTGAAAGGAGATGAAAAGAATATAAAATTAGTTTTTCATTCATTACATTTGTCTCCGTATATACACAATAGAATAAATTGGAATATATGAATTCTTGCATAATGTAGGAGTACTTTTCATTTGGACTTCAGTGTTGCCCTTTTGTTATCAGTATGCATCTGAAGGCCCACAATTTCTGATCCATTTTCTTCTGCCATGCTTTGTAGAACTGCAATTGTGTGAAAGAGCTTGTTTGGATTATTAGAAGTAGGGCTGTATGAGGTAGTAATCAATAGTCAGTGTGTTACTTACAGTACACACAAATTTTAGCCACCTAAAACAATCAAAGGGTTAGTTAGGATTCAGAGAAACTTGGGGTGTGCCGATCGCCATCTACCATAGGTGATACACTGAATATTGATAAGAATGTCATACAACCCCACTTCAAATAACCCAGACCATCCCTTTAAAATTGATGATATATATATTTATATATATAAAATATATTACAACTTCTATTGATCAGTGAGGTAACCATTGGTGACTAACTTAACAAATTCTTTCCAGCGATTAATTGGTTGTAATCAATTCTGTTGACAAAATCCCTTTTGTTACACAACAGTGATTTACATTAACTGTTTTACACCAAATTTCTAATGAATGAAACAAAAACAAAAACCCATGAAACTCTAACAAATCAAAACTCAATCTAAACACATATGTAGTAAAAAAAAAAAAAACACCATTTGAAGGCTTTTACAATGAAGCAGCTGCTACTAGGAAGTGTTAATTTTGTATCCACAGAAAAATACTTCATAAATATAACATAGTTTTGTAAAGGGGGCATTGAACTTAATTGTCATTGAGGCAAATTAAGCCAAATATACTAGCAATTAAGGGGATCAGATCGGAAAACACAGATTTTCCAGATGGATTGGAGGACTAGGAACATAAAAAAAATAACACAACTCCAACAACAACACCTACTTTACACAGCAGCCATAAAACCGCTGAATGGCTAGCAGACATTTCTGTTTTGCATGATGCCGTTTTTCTTTGTTTGAGCCCCTCTGTTGACCATGATGCCATTATAGCTCAGCTGAGGCTGGTTTGGCCCTGCTCACAAGCACTGCATGGATACTGCATGGGTTAGCTCAGGAATGTCCTGCAGCAAATGTGTGATGGAAAAGATTGGCACCACACAGAATACCTAAAGTGGGTAATATCACGTTTGCTAAGAAATGTTAAAATTAAGTATGTGGATGAAGCTGAAAGTACATGTCAGTAATCCAGACTGCATTTTTCCACAATACTGCCAACAGTATGTGTATAACAATAGCATTTTCCCTTATATTTCTTTACATTATACCTTAATATTTATATGCATATAGAGGCAGATGTTGCACAGAAAAAGTGAGTAGCAGATAAATATCAATAGATAAATTAAGACAAACACCCTCCTCCATGTGAGAGCATCAGAGCAGCAGGTCTGTGAGTACTGGGGAGATTCTGACAGAGCATTCATCATTAATGGGGATTCATTTTCACAGTGTTTATATAACCTTAAGATCACTAGAACCAATACAGGGGCTATTATGTTGAGTTTTTGTATCAGTCTCCCCCCTGCCGGCTGCTGCAGACATGTTTCTGTTTTTGTGCCGAGGATGAGAAGTGGGTCACATGCTTGAATTATCCATTTGCAGGGTTGCATGCATCAGTGCCAAGAAATTGCATTACGTGGGAGACTTCTGCTTAGGAGACACAGACATTTCTGGAGGATGGCAGCTGAGCAAGGACGCACACAGTGGAACGGCCGCAGTGACGCCACAGCCAGAGAACCACGCTCGTCTCCCTGCACCAGCCTGAAGGTACACAACCTGACATGTCTGGGGTGAAGAAGCTCCAACTGCCTATTTCTCTTTCAGATGATGTGTGTGTGTGTGTGTGTGTGTGTGTGTGTGTGTGTGTGTGTGTGTGTGTGTGTGTGTGCGGGGAGAGGTCACATGCTCTCTTAGTATGTATGCTTGTGTGTGTGTGTGTGTGTGTGTGTTTGTGTGTGTGTGCACAGAGAGCAGTACTAACGAAATAACCAAATTACAGCAACAGTCCAACAAGTCATTTCCACAAGGATGATGTGTGTCTATGAGGGATACTGTCTTAATATAAAGGCATTTGCAGAATGCCAGAGGAAATTAATCACTGTGACATTCCCATCAGTTCAAAGTTTAAAGAAAACTTAACAGGGCCATAGCCTTTGAGGTCAAATGTTTCCTCCCTTGGCTGTCAGTGGTAAATGAGCATTGTTGATAGTAAGATAGTATCAGGTAGCCAGTCAACAAACACTGATCACTGATCAGCTCATAGATGGGTGTCCAAGTAACATCATCAGTGAGATGAGCAGCAGGTAGAAAACAAACCAAAATCAATCAATTTATGATGAGGTCAAAATGTTTTTGTACCTTAAACTGCATGAATTACAAAAGCAACAGGTGGACAATGTGAGATAGAAGAAGGAAACAGTATGATTAAAACTGCAGGAAGAAACATCCATATTAAGGTAAGACAGCTCCCACTGCTTCATGTTTATCACTGTTGATTTAATTATGTGAATATTTGTCTGTTGACATAGAGTGAAGCTTTGCCTCTATACACTGCAATCATCTATTCTGAGGTTTTGCACTAATGTAATACATGTGACACACACACACACACACACACACACACACACACACACACACACACACACACACACACACACACATATGTCTAACAATCATACTGGACACTAAGGCTGGTGTATTTTGATGGTAAACAACAGTGCTCTTTTATGTAGAGCCTTGACTTCACCCAGAATTCATTTGGGAGATGGCACAGCTGTACAGTGCTGAAGCTTCCTTCCTTCCTTTTGCTCTCTAAACAAAATGCAACATATCCTCTCCCCTTTATGTCCAAGACATCATAAAATCTGAATTTTAAAGTTCATATTGACCTTAGAGGAAGAGCTGACAAAACAATCTCACTTCCAGGTCAGAGGTAGTTGTTCTTTCAATCATATCACATGATGTGAGACAGAGGTTGGAGCTTGCTCATGTTCTTAGCACTTCAAAGACTTCTCACCTACGCTGGCTTAAAAGTTGAGTTTCAAAGTGCATTCTTGACCTTGGGCACTCACCCGATAAACCAATGTCCATTCAGTAGCTGTTCTGGACCTGTTGATCACATGATCTTCATCAGCAGATGGAGTTGGTGAAATCTATTTTGTCCGTCCTTACAAACACTGCTAACAAAAACTTCAGCAGTTTATCATCTTACTGTCATTCCCCATACACAGTGCCTTCACATTATTTCTAACATGATGTACAACACAGTACCACAGGAAGTAGTGAGTTAGTATCAACAGCAACTTTTAAGCATTAATAGTAGCTTACTGCAGCAAATGAACACGACAGCACAGAGAACAATAGGGCTCCAGATGTGACATGTCCATTGGAATAATGACTGCTGTGCAATGAATTTTATTGTGGCACCGAAAATCCAGATGTAACAATGTTGGGAATAGTTTGATATTAAAGCAAGACTTTGTTCAATGTTTGAAAGCAGAAATAGGGTGGCTAACAGTTGCTGTTAGATAGATATTACAGTATGACGGACATCATTGTCAATTTTCTGACTATATCACTCTTCTTTTGGGGAGCATTTTCTATCTTTATTATGCAGCTGACAGGGGAGAGATGACAGGAGAAGAGGGGGGTCATGCAACAAAGTCAGCGTCTTAATCCCTTGGTCACCAGGGCGGACCATCAACCTTCTTTTGCTTTTGCTGCTGTTACAAAATATTTGAGCATTTACTATTATCCATTAATTGCCCCTTGTGGCCTCTGTGGCTACCATTTAGCAAAAGGATATTGTGACATAGATGTACACACAGGACTGTGGGGCATCTTTACTTTTCCAGATAAAGATTAAGACAATTTAGGTTAATTCAGTTCATTTTCCAAAATAATTTATTTTGATATTAAAAAAGCAGCCTCACATTTCCGTGTAATATTGAAGAAACACCATCTGTTATCTCTAGTTTAACCTTATTTATTCAAAAGGTAATACAGGTAATTCATTTGAACACTACCATCTCATCAGTCAAAAAACAAGTGTTATTTCTTGTGCTCTTGAGGAGAAAAAGTCATTTTGAAACAAGGACCCTCAAATCAAGCATACTTAGGTTAATGGCTTTCTACTTCAACAAATACATGCTTTTTTTATGATAATGTGTCTCTTGTGTCCTCTCACTGCCATTGTGAAAATGTCATAATGGTTACAACATTTCCCTCTGAGGAAAGATCAAGGAAATAAGGCAGAACATGATGTGAATCTCATATTGTTATAAATAGACCACCTCAGGCTCAGGTCTCTTTTCTTTCTCCCACCTCAAACAACCTAAAAAAACCTCAACTGGCTGAAAGCGCGTTGTCTGCGAACAACATGAAAGTTGGTAAAGCCCTAAATGAGATCAGACACTCTTGTTGCTTTTTCCTCACATGAAAGTGATGTGAGACAATGGCGCTCAAGCGGCTTATCATCATACAGACTGTAGAGGCAGGACAGACTTTTATTTCTTCTCAGAATTGTTTGGTTGCCTGACCGGCTGGGTGGGGCATGGCACAGCCCGTTTCCACTCTAATCCTGTGCTCACTGTTATTCTCTGCTTCCTGTTAATTCCACAAATAAGACAAGTCTTTTTTTTTTTTTAATTCCTCACACCTTTCTTGCTTCAAACACCATCTCAAAACTCCCTTTCTAATCATGTTATGTATTGTATAATAAATTATTTTCACCTTTTTGATATCGTTCACACAAATAATGGAAAACCGTGTGTGCGTATGTGTGTGTGTGGCAGACTCCTATGTTAGTCTAAGCATATTAGGAGGGTGTTGAGCTAAGAAGAAAAGCAGGTCGCAGGTCAGAAGGAGGCTTTGTTAAAATTTTCAAGCAGTCTTAATGTGAATCTCTTTGTAGTGATCTTTAATCTCAATGAGGCCACTGCTTATTTGGCACTTGCTAAAAACTAATTAAAATTACACACTGAAAATGTCACAATGTCTGCCATTGTTTAAAATCCCCAAGACAAGCATGGTGTTACTCAGGAAAAGTAATCCATTACTAATTAGTAATTAATCACTTTCATTTCTCATCATTTACTCAATAAGGAAAGTAATGACTTCGCCCTCTCGCTGAGATGCTGCAAGCAGCAGCCGGTTAGCTTAGCTTACCACAAAGACTGGGAATAATGGGAAACAGCTACAGGTGACTCTGTCCGAAGGTAACACCTCTAAAACTCAAATGAACACTATATTTTGTTTCTTTAATCATAAACTGAAATGTAAAAATAACTTTGCTTGATAGATATATGGACACAAGCTTTAACTCAAGATACTGGAGCAGCTGGAGTTCTGTATTTTATATATATTTGCATATAGAATTTTCTATGCAGTGCAAGTAAAACAAATGCAACAGACCAGTGCCTCTATTGTAACTAGGAAATGAATAGTGCATTGTACTGCTTCATAAATGGTTTTCCACTGAGCTTCTGACTTTCCGCTATTTTTTTATTGTTTTTGAGCAAATTAACAACTACATTTGCCTTTAAATTTATATGTATGGAGCCAGAATGGTTGAGCTTTTACAGTGTGAACATTAAGCACTCCTTGATGTGAACTAAGGCATGCAGATGGTGCATCTCTATCACATTTCTGTCTCATTTTTAATTTTTTCACTCTATCTGAAACTGTTAAACAAGAGCAAAATGCTACGACAAATAATGCTGAATGTGTGTGAGGAGCTGACCATCTGAATCAGTTTTCAGTTCTCATTTCCTTTAAAAGCAGTGTGGTCCTTGCCATGGTGCATTAAAAGGTTGCAGTGGATGAAATACATTTTTTTTAAAAGCAGTCATCTAAGAAGACAGGGGAGGTCATTGTGAGCTACCAAATGACTGTGTGGCAATAAAAACAGTAGTATAATTAAGAACATGACACCAGTGTTGTCTTAACTCCCACTGAGGATCACTGCTGATAAAAAAAAAAAACAAAAAAACAAAAAAAACATTTGAGATCTGGAGGAAAGTAAACGCTGGATTTGCTGAAAGTTCCTCCTCATCCCTTCAAGTGAGGATAATTCAGATTATGTATTTATTTGTTTGGCATAAACCTTTATGAAGGCCATTTGGATTTTCTCTGGAAACAGGTTTTTACGAACAAAAAATAAATGAGGATAGATGGGAAATTCAAATAAGAAGAGCCTTTTCCTTGCTTTGGAAGGAAAAGAAAGGGTATGCATACTTGATTGCAAGTTAATCCCTCCAGGAAATGCACATGTGATGAACTACTTTGGTTTGCATTGATAGCCCCTCTCCCATCATTTCATGTAAATGGAGATACGAGGAGAGGTAGAGGGATAAGTTGTTAATTTGCCATTGTGGTTTTACCAAAGCCAGCTGCTTCCAATTCAACTCTCACTAAACTGTGAGAAGGTCACACTGTATCCCCAGTGCTGATTATTTGCACTTTATGAGTGATTTTGTTGGAATATCCTGTAGGTTATTGCAGTACCTATGTAAGCTCCACTTCCAGTCATTGTGCATTCTGTGAACATGTTATGTCTGTCTGATCATTTGTGTAATGTAAGTCTCATGTGAGCTGCTTTTCTCATGTCAAGCACAAGAACCATGACCAAGGTCACAAACCATTACCGATGTATAAGCTCACAGGGAGAAAGAGATGACAGTCAGTGTACAGGCAACACAAAGCTGTTATTCTCTGTCTTTCAAAACTCTGCACAGAGAAATCATTGGAGTGAAAACACTTTTTTTTTTTTTTTCAAAAGACGATTTGGCAAAAAGGAACAAGCAGTTACATTATTGATTTAAGGTTAAATAGTTCAGAAAAAAGAGTCTCGCCTGTGCACACCACAAATCTGTAGGGGCTTGTTTCACAGGGGTTGCCTTTAGTGTAGTTTTTGAAGTATATATTGAAATTGAAGTCATTTTCCTATTACAAAGTCACAGTTCCCCATAAGCAGAAATGTGTAAGCATGTGGATGTATGTAAATAAAAAAATTACATAAATAGTTTCTTATCAGGCATCCTTTCATCTGGCTGTAGTATATTTGGTCTCTATTATCATACTGACATCTAGCTAGTGTTTGTTTGCTGGCTCAATGGGGGTAAAAGAAACATACGCTGATTAACATAATCAGATCAATTGAATAACCGAGTTTGGCATGTCCCAGTTCATTAAGACTGTATTATCATGGTGGCTCCTCTGTGTGTGTGTGTGTGTGTGTGTGTGTGTGTGTGTGTGTGTGTGTGTGGTTGAGCCTGTTGTCTGAGTTTGAGGTTTGTATAAATATCTAATATAATACTACTACTACTACTACTACTACTATTAGTACTACTACTAATAATAACAATAATAATAAAATAAATATCTAAATAAAAAATCTGAAAACTGATTCAAGCTCTCTGTGCTGCTGTTCAATGGCACAGATAATTATGTATGTTCTATGTAGGCAAGCAGGGGCTAACATGTGACCTTAAATTAGATTAGTCATCTATTCCTTAACATAAATCAGTTTTCACTTCTGACTTATTTCACATGAATCAGGGTTTAGACAACTTTTTCACATTCCATCATGAAGTTCACTCCATGACACACTGATTCATTAATTACTCAATAAATATCATATACCAAAATCTAAACATCCCAACGCATAATCAACTTAATTTTACTCATATAGCTCCAAATCATAACAGTTTTAGGACACTTTTCATATAGAGCAAGTCTAGATCACTCCCTTGATAATTTTACTTACAGAGACCCAACAATTCCCACCACAAGCAAGCATGTGGCTACAGTGGCAAGGAAAAATTCACAGAAACTGCGAGCAGAACCAGGATCTGGGTTGGCAACCATCAGCCTCCAGGAGTTGGGATGAAGAAGGAAAGATAATATACAGTAGCACAATGCAAGTTGTAAAGTGATAGTAACGGTACTGATAATAATAATGAATTAATAATAAGAATGAGCAGATTACTTTAATTTGTGAAGGTCCATTGAAAATTATTGGTGGCCAATGATTGCATTTTGTTTGTTCGTGTGTATCACGACAGCCAATAAAAAGCTAATAACCCTGAAAATCCTGATTAAGTACTGCATGTAAATGGTTGTGGGAGAAATGAAGCAATACTTTGACCACCTGTCACTTAGGATATGTCCCAAGATGCTGACTGTTTACGATCTGTTTTTCTTGCATTGGAAGTGCTGTGGGATGTGTCAGTAATTGAGACTGTTGTATCCATCCTATAATGTAAAAAAGGCAGACGCAACCCATTTTGTCATTTTACTAATTCTTGTTTCATTTGATGTTAGACTAACATGACCTACTGAGTGAAAAAAGAAATAAAATCCCCAAGCTTTGAGTAGGTTTTGGGACTACTGTGATGCTAATAAGATAAGTGAATTTGTCTGGTATTTTGGGCCCCTGCCATCAATAGATCTGTTTATTAGATTTCCTTTGGTTGTAACTGTAGGAGAATTGTTGATCTGTTAGAGATGGCTCGAGGCTCTTCAGTCTTGTTGTAGCCCAAATTAAAATTCAAAATGAACTGTGGGGATTTCTCCTCTGTCTCAGTGTCCTTTCACTTTTCCTCTTTTTTGTCACGCATTGTTTTGACGTCCGTCCAGCCCTGCGCTAGTCCATCCTACACGGATTCTCTCTTCATCATCATCTCTTGATCATCCATTTGTCAGTCTGCCTGTCTTAACTGGAGCCAGTTATTCTCTCATTGTTGTTGACTGGTCATGCACTTTGTGTCCTTCTCAACCCCATTATTCCTGCGATGCTGGCACTTGTTAATGAGTGAACATTGGACTGATGAAAGTGGTTTAATGAGTTGAGTTCATGCATCGTAGCAATTGCAGTGATATCACTCAAGTGCTTCTTTTTTTTGTCCACTGTGATGTTTTCATGCCAGTGATGATTTCCATTAGTGATAATTAGGGTAAAGCATTAATTTCCTTGCATGTGTTTTCCACGCCCCTGTAGATATTAATGTAAAATCTATTTCTTTGTTTCTTTCTCTCTCATCTCCCTCTCTCCTCCCAGATGTTTCTGGTGGCTTTGTCCTTTGCCTATTTTGCAAAGGCTCTGTCGGGGAGCTACATGAAGAGCACAATAACTCAGCTGGAGAGGCGCTTTGACATCCCGAGTTACCTAATAGGTGTCATTGACGGGAGCTTTGAGATAGGTGAGTAGGCCTGACAGTCACTGCTGTTATTTTGTTGTTCTGTTTGCAGCCTCTGTGTCATGGGCTCCCCTCCCTTCTCTCTTTCTGCCTTTGGGACGGAAATATGAATGGGTCACAGAGGTATTCAAGCTGCAGATAAAGGATTCATCAGGCTTCCGAGAAGAGGACAGAGGGGTGTGTGTGTGTGTGTGTGTGTTTGGTGAGTCATAGTGTCGAGCAGGGACATAGTTGGTTCCGAGCTTTTCTTACACTGTGGACAGCCGGATGCCTGAATTTGTAAGGTTTTCTCACCATTATTAATTTAATTTCAGCCTTCCTCGAGTAATATGCATGAGCATTTATAAGCTTTTATTTGACATGTGAACAGCAACAAGCAGATGGACCCTTCGGGCAATACTGAAATGATTTGTTGTATAAGTGCAACACAAACTGCCCAGCTCTCTGCAGACCCTTATGAATATATCACATTCATTCGTCTCTTGCGCAGCATGTCCAGCACGTTTTTTCTTCTGGGAATGTAGGTTATCTTATGGACAAGTAATGTTATCAATATAAAATGATGCAGATTGTATTAAAATAAATACATAAATAACTAAAAAAGCTGTCCTGAAAACTATCTTTGCGTGTGGAGTTCGAAAGAAGCGAGCTCTCCAGGTGTCTGTGGCCTCCTCCTCTCTCTCTGCTTGAGGCTAGTGTTCCAAGGCTGCATTAGCTGCTATAAGCATAATACACCCAAAGCTCTTACCGAACTGTTGTCGCTGTTGTTGCATTTGTTTTAAACTGTCCATTGTGACTTCATAATAATACTTTGCATGAAGGGTTAGGTAAGGGTAAGGGTTTTTACAAAAACGGTCATGGTTTGTACATGGGGAACGAAACACTGTAGACTGACAACTGAAAGGGCAGAAAGACACAACAGTTAAATAAGAATATAAGAGATCACCAGTCATTGAAAGAAATTTTAAGCTTAGCATCAAAATAAGATTTAAATAGAAACATGCTCCTGTGTCACTTTCAAGCACACAGTAATGCCTATAACAAGCTGGAATTAACAGGCGTGTTGCTTTAGAGCTATTCTTAAAAGTTGTCTCAGATTAGCACTACTGGGCCTGGATGAATATCAGGTGATCATATTATGGGCTGTCAAATCAACCCCACTGAGTAGACTGCAGAGGGCCCAAAGAAAAAATGGGTTCCCAAAACATCTAGAGCCCAGTTGCACTGTTGTGGTTCAGTAATGATTCAGGGGCACTTACACTTTTCTGGACTGGAAAATAACTTCAAAAATGAGCGTTTGGGGAAACCTGTATTCTCTAGTACTGGCAGTCTGGTGTCACATGGAATAAAAGTAGGATTTAGATTATTTGACCAAACCAAAGATTTAGTTTGTGAAAATATACAGCTGGTTAGTAGATCTGGCTTATTGTACGACTGTATAACGCAGCAAATACTGTATGTACTTTATATAACCTGTGGTTCCTCTTAACACAGAAGAATTCTTGATGACATTCAACAAAATGTGTTCCCAGATTGCCCACTGACCAGTTTCTAGGCCAGTTATGTAAGGCCAGTCCATTCAACTCAAGTGTCTCTTGGAGGTTATAAATCATACATAGCTTCCAGAGCAAGATGAGACCCAAAGAGACATGATTCATACAAGATAAAAGTCATTACACACTATCAGCCATTCTACTTCTGTTCTTTGTGCTGTCAGGGAGGCAGTTTGGGCCCACGGTGACATGATAGTAGTGAAAAATAATTAACATTTTTGCTCAATAACAATATGGGGGAGTGTGCAACCTGCTGTTACTCTGATGGAGGTGGGGTGTATCTGCTGGAGGAAAAGGTGAGGATGACGTCTCCAGTGCCGTCGGAGCTGAATACCCTGCATCTCTCTCTGCCTCCGTTTCTCCACCTCCACTGAAAGCTGTTTCTCCCGTGTGGCCAAGGCAACAGGCTTTTTCTATAGGACCGTTGCCAGGGTAACATAGAGGCAGAGCAGGGCAGCGTGAAGAGGAAAGAAAGAGGAAAGTGCGAGAAACGAGAGGGGAGAACAGAGCAGAGGGAAAACAAAGTGAGAGGAGAGAAGGGGGAGAGCAAAGGAATAAAGAAGAAAAAGGAGGGTGGAGAGTGGAAACGATGGGCGTTGAGTTGAGCCTGTGGAGCTCAGCTGACGTAGGTACTCACACATATGCTGCATGAATCACTCTCAGCATGTACTGAACACATGCTGGATATCCAGAAAGTTCAAACAAGTAACGAAACATGAGAAATGATCACAAAGAGAACACAATGAAATTCGCTGAAAAGGAAACAAAGATCTCCTGTTTCACTCTGGGAAAGTACGCACAGCCACAGTACACAGTACTCACTAAAACTCTTAAGTACCATGTACAATGCTGTGTAAAAGACAAGCTTCCAGTAATTTCTCCTAAGCATACATAAAGGTTACACGCACACATGTTTACTCATAATTAGCTGACATCTTGCTTCTTTCTCTCTCTCACTCACACACACACACACACACATGCACGCACGCACACATGCACAACAGTTGAATGATTGCTGGAGGGTTTGACGTCATCCTGTCAAATGAACCTTTACAATAGAAGAAGGTCAGGCAGCACAGCATAAGGTTATCGCTCTAGACTAGTTTTCCATCTGGCTTACAGTGTTTTTAGTGTCATGGATCAAAGCCAAAAATGCACTAAAAGGTGACGATTGACAAAGTGGCCACGTTCTCACCCGGCATCGTTTAATTTTCATGTCATCTAACACGTTTGCTGCAACATGCTGGAGATAATAAAGAATCTCTTGGAGCATGATGGTAATGCACCACATGTGAGAACACGACCTCATCTGCCTTTCAAATGAGGGACATACACAGCAGTGTAGCTTTCAGTTTTCAGCTGATACTTTTCACACGAACATTTCACGCAGAAGTCACCCGACACGTACATGTCAAAATGTCTGTCAGAATATTATGATATGTATCTACATTATACTGTATGACGCTTGAATGGTTGCTTTCTAGATTAACTTTTCTATTATTTTGTTTCAGAATGCACACAAACTATATTCACACAATAATTTGGAGAATGAACTGCAGCTCTGTAAGTCTGATATTTCTGGCTGGCTCCACCCTCACAGGTAACCTGATGGTGATAGCTTTCGTCAGTTACTTTGGGGCCAAGCTCCATCGGCCAAAGATCATTGCAGTGGGTTGTGTACTGATGTCCATCGGCACCTTCATCATCGCTCTGCCTCACTTCATCATTGGTCGGTGAGTAAAAAGGGCCCGTGGGCCTAGCTGTTGTTTGATTTCAGCTATAGATGCAGATACTTATGTTGATTAAATACGATAACGCTGGAGTTTCCAACACATCGATAAGAGCTGCACAAGAGCTACAGAGCACATTTGTTAATCTGTTAATTTCGATTTGTTGTCGATGTGCAACACGTTCTCATCCCAGGTCATCAAATACCAACACCACTTTGTCACACTCCTCTGCATCTCATTCAGACGCACAAGGTACCCTATAGCGTGTGTTAGTAATGTGCAAAGCCTTCCTGCCAGAAACCCTTTCTCACATGTGGTTAACATTGTCAAATGGTCACTCCTGTGAAATGCTCACAGTTTGGTTAGGTTTCGGTCGTAATACTACTTTGTTACACTGAAGAAAAGACTGATTGAGGAAAAGCCTTTCTCAAACATGGTTAACGTTGTGCAACGGCTGCACTTTGGTCAGGTTTAGGCACCAAAAGTACTTCGGTTTAGGACAAAACCTTTGGCTCTTGGTTTCACATGGTACATGAACCCAGGTCTCCTAGGTGAAAGTCCTGTGTGTGACTCACAGCTCTATGCCAACCTACACCCCTCAAGGGACTTTTTCGCTCTGTATATTACGTCGACTTGTTCTGAGCGTCTAATGTTGCTGTGGATGGATTTACATTGGAATCAGTTGAAAACCCAGTGCGTCTCACACAGACACACTGCATGAGAAGGCGAGGGGCGTGACAAAATGTTGGTGTTGGCACTCTGGTAATGAGTCCGGGATGTCATGTGATATATTTTTGATGAAGCAGCCTCGTTAACATTAAATTAAAAACATGCTCAGACTCATCTAACAGATAAGGTCTCACTGACACAACATGAACAACCGGTACACGCATTATAATGCACAACAGTGAATGTTTCAAGGGCACACCACTGGATTTACATCAGTACAACAGGAAAAGGTCATGTCAATGCATCATGCTATCTTCTATTTCACTTCAGGTTACTATTCCAGTGCATTTTGAGTATAGATGCCTCAGCATGGCTTCACTTTTCACTTTTTCCAGCTTCCATACTGACATACTATGCTTGAAATCTACCTCCAGTCAGATTCACAGATTATAACCTATAATGGTAAAATTCTTGAGTTTTATCTCTATTCCATTTGTGTTTTGTACACAGCTATGAATTTGAAACATCGGTGCGGTGGATGGTGAACTCAACACTCAACCCCTCTCCTTGTACGGTGGGCTCCCCAGCAGACCTGACCCAAGGTGGTAAACTGCCTGAAGTGCCAGCCACAGGTGAGCATTTATACACACGCACACACACGCACACAAACTATTGTAGGCAAGTAAAGACATGCCAGCTCATCTTTTCCTCCAGGTTGTGAAGGTGATTCCAACCTGTCAATGTGGATCTATGTACTTCTGGGAAATGTCTTGCGGGGGATCGGAGAGACGCCTGTGCAGCCACTTGGGATCTCTTATATAGATGATTTTGCTACTGAGGAGAATGCTGCGCTATATGTTGGTAAGAGCAATATAACCCAGTAGTGGACATGCACTAAACACCTTATCGCTGATGGTATTCTACACTCATGATCTCTAAAATGTAATTTATAAAATGTGCAACTAGACTCCAGAACCAGTGGATAAATTCTATGTTGATGTTGATGTCAGGGAAACAATAATTAAAGTCTGGCTGCAGCTCAGCCCCACATGGTGAAGCAAACACAGTCTTGTTTATAGCTCATGGCAGTATGTCACAATAATGCCATGCTTGCTGAAAGCCCTGCCATGTGCAACAATGATGTTTTACTAAAAATGAGCAAGGCAGGAAATCCCTTTAGTGTCCTACAATACCAGTATTACCGAAAAAGAACACGCTGACTTAGCAAGTCGATTCCAAACAACAAGGGTTTTAAAACAGGTTGAAAAAATGTGGTGAAATGTCTGTGCAGTACTCAGTACAGCGTCTCATCTGCAATACAGATAGCCAAGAGTCCTTACTAGTCTGTGTGTTGTGTATCTCTTCGGACATGTTTGTCGTATCCTAGGCTGTGTGCAGACCATCTCAGTGGTTGGCCCCGTGTTCGGCTACCTGCTGGGCTCCCTTTGTGCCAAAATCTATGTGGACATTGGATTTGTAAAAATGGGTGAGTGCACAACATACATTTCCAAGTATTTCAGGTCAGATAATTATGTGAATTTACAGACTGTCTAGACTAATTTGATGTCATTAACTGCTCATCCTAGACTGAAGAGCTCATGTGAATGGAATTTAGAAAACATTTCCTGGCTCTCACATCATCCACCTTTAAGAGCTTGTTAACACTTTCACTGTTTAATTTTAGTGCCCAGAATAAGTTAGTAAGATATCTCTATATATCTGGCCAGTTTCCCCACACTTATTCCAGATTCAATTTTCAATTTTGTAATACGTTCATAATGTCAAAGTGATTTAGTCATATCAGGCTACACTGAAGTCACTGGAAATGTTATTAGTAAAACCTGTACTTTTCCTGCCATTACAGATCTAAATGTCTGCTCTGACAAAGGCCTTTTCATTCATAAAACTGAGGCATGACATTATCGGATGTGACCGCAGATAGACCTCAAGCAGTGTACAGCTCACAGACTCAGGACAGGTGTACAAGATTAGCATCACTTAGCTAATGAACAAGGCACGGTGAGGGAAAAGAAGGACAAAGCCCCATGATAGATGACAATCAATTAGAGTGCAGCAGAGGGAGAACTAAAGCAAAAAAAAGCAGAAGACAGACTGAAGAGAGGAAAGAAACAGATGATTACCTAACACAATTCTCTGTGACACGGCACACTGTCCATTTCAGACATTATTGCAATGAAAAGGCAGACCACGGGTTGTTAGGGTTGTTCTGATCACCTCTGTCGCTCATTAATAGCAAATCTGCCTCCATCTTTGCATCCATTTAGTTGATTAGCCAGCGAAGTAAAGGGAGTTCAGAAGTTTTTAGAAAACCTGTAGAACTAAGTCAGAAACATCATAAAACTGCCCCCCGTATGGTCCATGCATGGTCTGTCTTGATTTACGTCTCATCGTTTGCCCCCCCCAACACAGAAACTATCACCATCACCCCAGCAGATGCTCGCTGGGTGGGCGCCTGGTGGCTGGGCTACCTCATAGCTGGGGTCATCACCCTGCTGTCTGCCATCCCATTCTGGTTTCTGCCCCGCTCCCTGCCCATGTCCGGGCCCCGGGGCCCAGAAAAGTGCACACCAGAGCAGACAAGTTTCATTAAAGACTCTCCTCTACTTAAGCACAAGTATCCTGCAGACGACAACACCAGTTTCATAGAGATGGCCAAAGGTAAGGATGGACATGGAGGTTAGTCGCTTAAAGATAACGCACTATTTTTATACTCTATGTTGTCTGGAGGGCTGTCTGAAGTACTGAATATTTGTCTCTTGGGGGGGGGGGTAGTCATGTAAAAATATTGTGTTTCAGCTCTGATTTGTGTCCCTCTGCAGACTTTATTCCAACCCTGCGAACTCTGCTGGGACACCCCGTGTATTTGATCTATCTGTGTGTGACAATCATCCAGCTGAACTCCCTCATTGGCATGGTCACCTACAAGCCCAAGTACATCGAGCAGCACTTCAGGCAGTCTGCCTCAAAGGCCAACTTTCTGATGGGTACATGTGCTTTGAATATTGCTCTGTCACATAAATCATCTGTGTATTGCAACCCTGAAAGTCAGCACACAGCACACTGCTTGGTTCACATTATATGGGAGAAAGAGCTCTTGGATGCACCTGCTTTAATTCTTGTGTTTATAACATGCACTGCAGAGATGACACATTTAACATGTTTATCATTCCAAGCCTTTTCCCCTGTTAATTTGTGGTGTTTTGCATTTGCTGAATGAAGCAGAAAAAAGCCCTTCAAGGGGTGGTATTGTGAAAGAAAGGAGAACTGGGTTGGTTATGTTCTAATTTAGCCTACTAACCGCCACAGCTGCAGAGACGGAAGCTTTGTGAATATGAAATGAAATATCTAACGAAGTTGGTAACATAAGATGAAAGCATTGACGTACATGTGGTCTCATCAAGGGAGATGCCTGCACAGACCAGACTGGCTGCATATGAAAGAGAATGCATTATTAGTGACCAGAGCTAACGACATGGGTATAGATAAAAGGCCACGTCTTCACATTGATGTTCAATGAAGGTATGAGAGAACAGACTAAAATAATAAAGAGTAGGGCTCTTCTCTGATCAAGGGGATTTGGAATTTGTGTCTTATGTTTTCTCTGAAAGTGTCTCAGTAGCTTACTTGCATGTGATATTAGCAAAGCTTTGATACAATATTAAATCGTATTGTCTGTCTTTGTTCAAATCCAGACTTAGACTTTACGGCACCCGTTTGTGGGATTTAGTGGCATCTGGTCAGTGAGGTTGCAGGTTTCAACCAACTGAAAACCCCTCATCTCATCTCTCTCTTTCTAAACGTGTAGGAGAACCTACAGTGGCTGTGAAACATGGAAAATCAGACCTTTAGGAAACATTTGGGTCCTTGGATAGCATTCTCATTTTTGTACTTCAGAAAAACACCTTGAGAACGTCTCATTTTGATCTCCCTTAATGTTAATGTGGATGTTAACAGGACTTTCCTAGCCTTGTGTACACACACACACACACACACACACACACACACACACACATTTATACACACAAACATATATATAAACTAATGAAAACATACTTATGAATATCAGAACCCATGGCTGCCCGTTTCTGCCAACAGATCCCCCTTAATCTTACACACCAGACCTTTAAGCATCGTCTGCTTTCCGGTAACATTGATTGTGTGTTTTGCCTTTTCTCTTAATTTTAGGTGTGATCAATATCCCAGCTGTGGCACTGGGTATGTTTTCTGGAGGTTTACTGATGAAGAGGTTGAAGCTGAACATCATGGGAGCAGCCAAGTTTGCCTTTGGCACGTCTCTGATTGGTTACATCCTGTCACTGTTCTTCTTCGCAATGAGCTGCGAGAACGCCAAGGTAGCTGGGGTGACACTTTCCTACGACAGGTGAGTCATCAGGGAATTTACATAAATCTGTCTGATTATTAATGTTTCGAGTTGTGACAAAAGTTAAACTAAGAGTGAGAGCGTGGAGTTTCAGTCAGTATACTGCATAGGATCTTAGCAGAACTGGCATTGAATGGCCGTAGGTTTCCATGGGGGCCACACATGAAGGAACAGCATGAGAAGCGCTGACAGAACAAGCAGGAACATGCAGGCTACTGTTTAACACCGTGGCAACCCGTGGGTGATCACAAGCTTAAACCCAGCCAGAAATAACATAACAGACCAACAAAACAGTCAGCTCCTGTGTGCGCCCGATGCACCGCTGAGCCTGACAACTGAGCTTCCACGGCAGACACAAGTGAAGTGACACTGCTGACAAAACAGATGAAAAGCAGCCAGATGGGTGCAATGTGCTAATTAACCAACAGTGAATGTGCTAAAGCTGGCACACACCATCAAAACCCAGCAGTCCTTGTGGTAAATAAAACTTCCTAACGTTCATTAACTGTGCATTTACTTTCACAAATGTGAACCCCACCCTGACACCACCCACATTTAAAGAAAATGCAAACTAATAACATGTAATAGTAAGTTTTGCTACATAATTTCTTTAAGTTTTTAAATATGTGCATATTCATGTGTGTGTGTGTGTGTATACATGGATTTAGGAGAGGAAGGCTACATTATTATTAAAAGATACCAAAGACATTAAAATGTGTATCAGTCTCTGAGTAACATTGCTTCAGCCTTTATTTTACTAATGCATTACAAGTACACTAAGCATTTTATGGTATACTTATGCCAAGAGTACTACAACAAATCATGTAATGACATAATAAATAATTGCCCCTCGTTTGTGCTTCCTCTTGCTTTCAGCGTGGAGACGATATCTTATGATAAACACTCGGTGTTCACAACCTGCAACTCGGACTGCTTTTGTTCAGCGAGTGACTGGGACCCTGTCTGTGGAGAGAACGGCATCACGTATGTTTCTCCCTGTCTTGCTGGCTGCACCAGCTCTGCCGGCACAGGAAAAAACACAGTAAGTTGTCAAAGACATATCACTCTGTTGTGTAGATGTGTACATTTATTTGTTTTCTTTTGGGTGGAGTTTAAAGTTAAAGTGATACTTGCAGTGAAAATCTGTTATATTCGCATATTCGCTATGTGAGTGTTATCAAAGCATCCACAGTCTGCTACTACTGTGTGCTGCAATTTGCTGCTTACGTGGGAATCTCTGTGTGTTGCAGACATATGTGTGTTGTTTGTGCATGCACAGTACACCCTTTTTATTGCTGTGTTTATGCCCTTCTATACATGGTCACATGTGTGCGGCTATACATGTCTCTCCAGGTCTTCTCTAACTGTAGCTGTGTCGGTGTGGATGGTAACTTTACGGCCAGTACAGGTCAGTGCCCTCACACGGACGACTGCGACAGGATGTTCCCGTACTTCCTGGCTCTCTCTGTCATCACTTCCTTTATCATCTCCCTTGGGGGGACACCAGGCTACATGCTTCTCATCAGGTCAGATTTGAATTCAAAAGGGGGTATTTCAAGCTATATATGTTTTATATATGTTGTTTTTTTTTTCCAGATTCTCAACATATGAAATAATTTTACATTTATACTGATGCAACTTTAATTTGATGATTTGCATCCTGTGGAGCTGTTAGCTGGTGCTTCTTTTTAGCCCACAAATGCAGCTTGATGATGATTCATTGACAGTCTTGATATAATTTGCAACTCTGAAAGGAAAAATGTTACATTTGAGCTGCTTATTTGCTTATGATGGCACTGGGTAGAAGGACATGGCCAATTGAGAATCACTTAAACCCTTGAAGGCCAATTTCTAATCTAATGCTCATATCTAATGTTCAGGGAGACTCTTGAGTTACCAACTAAAATAAACTCCTGTCAACTTGCTGATCTTGTGGCAAGAGCACCTTTGATTCCAACAACAGTCAAACACGATATGGTCCTGAAAGCTGTGATAGAAGGCATCATTCAGTGTAGTTAGCAGCAGGTATTTTAGAGATCCCCTGTACAAAACCTAATGACTATCAAAGTTCTAAATCATGAAGCTGTGCAAGGCTGCAGCACAACGTTTCTCAAATCTGAATTAATGTTGTGTTATGAATGACAATAAATGATGGTCGGGATAGAAACGAGGATGTCATCCATCATTAACTTCCTATAATGACTGGCCCTTCAGATACAGAGGAAATGGGTCGTGACAATCGGTGCTCCATCTGTCTCACTCTTTCTCAAGAGGATCATGAGACGATTGGTTGCTCTGTGTTACTGACATTGTAATTAAAATATATTATTTTGCATGGAGAGTGGAGACTACAGTTCATGGACTACAGGCTGGAAGGGGAGGTTTCACTCCCAGGTCCCTATTGAACATGTATTCTGGAGTTTTTCCTGCCAGCTCCCGGTCCCAGGCCCAACTAGTTTCACTCCTTCACACACATGCATGTTTTAAAGAAACTAAGTGAAATATAGACATAATTTTCTTGATTAAATACATATTTTTAGGATTCTGGCATAGGCATTGCACTGAATTACATACAGTATTCATGTAGCCCAAAAATCCTGTATTATGAACTGGATATAGATTCTCTTGCACCACAGCACCCCCTGCTGGCTGACGCTCCACTTAACTCCAAGGCCCCTCTTACTGATGAGACCTTCCTTAGATGAAGGATAGCACACCCGAAGCTTTTTTCTATCCTCTGCTTTGTTCTCCCTATTTCTCTTTCCAAACACTGGTGTGAACTTTTCACATAAAATTGTCTCATTCAGAGAATGTTTACAAAATTCTGCCTACACAAAACACATGCACACACACTTAAAGACACACATACAAGATCGCTTAAGGCTGTATCAGCTGATCCTGCTGGAATGCACTGAAACGAAATTAGTTTACTTGCTTTGTTTTTATGTCTAACTGCACCATTTATTTTAATGTCTATGTATTACCAGAAACACTGCTTGGGCAGAGACTTGCCCTAAGAAGAAAAGTTTCCTGTTTTTGTTTTTTTTAATTATTATTTATTTTTAACTTTTTAACAATACAGATACACATAATAGATATAAAACACACAGTATTCCTACACAAGATAACAAAGAAAATCAGGGCATTCACATGTAGAACTCCCAAAATAATTCAAGATACCCATCAACCACAAATTAGTACAATAGGAGACTACCCATTCTACCAAGAGGATCAAGGATTAAACAAAAGAAAAAGGAGAGAAAGGAGAAAAAACAAACAAACAAAAAAAAAATAGGTGGAGAACTGCCAGAGTTTCAGTCAGTAAACTGCATAGGTCATAGTTTGCACAAAATTCAAGATACCATATAGCAGCAGAGTTCACGACTTACACATTTAGGTCTGATCAAGCAGTATCAGAAAAGGTTTCCACACCTTCAGGAAATGAGTTTGTGAGTTTCTTTTGCAAAAACGAATTTGTTCCATCTTAGCAATAGAAAGCATTTCATTAATCCACCTCTTAAAACATGGGGACAATGGACACTTCCAGTTTAATAATATTAATTTTTTAGCTGCAACCATACCTGCTTTGAGAGCCTGCTTCTGATCAGAGCAAGAAAAGTTTCCAGTTTAAATTGATCATTTCCCACCAAAACAAAATGTTTCGAACAAACGTGTTGAATGTATTCCTGCCTCATGAAATTCTTGAAAAGTGTGACATTATGTGTGTACTCTGGTTTGTCTGAAGCTGAGACTACCTGTATTTTATTGAAGAGTAAGAAAGGAACTCGGGTTAACTGGCCTTGAATGCATTCTGCTTTGTACTGTAGACATTTTCTAACTAGTTTCTGATGGTATTTCCTAAAAAATGTCTGCATTTTTTTTTCTTCTTTCAGGTGCATTAAGCCACAGCTGAAATCTCTGGCCTTGGGTTTCCATGCTCTGGCGACACGTACCCTCGGTAAGTCTCCTTCTAAACATATATCATCTATCGAGCATGTTCCTGTGGCCTTTTAATGCTTATTCTGACTGCTCTGAACAGCATTAGCAGAATCTGTTGTATCTGTTCTGGGGATGTGGTTGTGAAAATCTGTTTTTGGTCATACAGCGGGGATCCCAGCACCCATCTACTTTGGCGCAATCATCGACACCACGTGTCTAAAATGGGGTCAGAAGAGGTGTGGAGGCATAGGAGCCTGTCGAATCTACAACACCACGGCCTACAGGTAGTTCTCATGAAGCACTTACATCTATCATTTATTCATGATTTTGCTTAGATTTCATGTGGCAGTGATTACAAGGTTTTGTACAATGTGGAATTTGAAACAGATTAACACGAAAACAACCAGTGAGCGCCTTTAGGTTAATGTGTGTTTGACATGTTGTCAAGTTCTGACTGACTGCACTACAAAGCATAAAGAATGAACCATAATCAGATGGGATGGTCGACAGCCAACTCTCTGCTGCAAAGCTGGCTCACACTAGGTGACATCTTCATGTGTGTTTGCGTATATCAGGATTATTCTGACTGTAAATTAATTTGACGTGTAAAATAATTCTGCAATTTTTTCAGCTTTGTTATCTGTCTCATGTCGCTTTAAGGACTTTATACAAAGCAGAGATTTGCATAAACTTGCAACAGTAATTTACTTTTCCTAACTTCAAAACTGCACTTTCTCCACTAAGTGTTAGTGAAAATATACTGCAGAGGTGTTCAGACGGTGAGGCATGTGAACCTCGGAGAGAGAGATGAAGACACATGAGGTAAAAGGGAAAACAAGGAAGTGAGTTATTTTAGGTTGGCCCCGCTGGTTTGGCTAGTTATCCACAGCGGCTGTGGCCCAGCTCAGTGGCAGTTTAACTACTTCAAATTTCTCATTAGATTACAGGACTTTGCTTTAAGTTTGTACTCCTCTCAGAGTCACTTCACTTACCCTCAGCCCATTTCCCCCATTCAGTTCCTCCTCCTGCCTTATCCAATGTGCTGTCACAAGAAACCTTATCTTTACCAAACAACATATATTTTTCTCTAAATCCTAACTTCTCAGGATAGCTTATCTGGGTCTGACTCTGAGCCTGCGGACTATCTCATTCATCATTTGCATCCCGGGCTTCATTCTGCTCAGCCGACAGCTGAAGAAGGAAGAAAGAAATGGCATCCATGGAGCTCTGGCCAACGGCGGGACAGAGCTGGAGGCGCTCAGGAAGGAAGAGCTTGTGATCTCCAATTCTGACCAATCACAACAAACCTCAGACAACAGCACAGACAGGGAGACACGGCTGTGACAGAACTGACCTTCCTTGTTTCTCACACACACACACAGACACACACACACACACACACACACACAGACACAGACACAGACACAGACACAGACACAGACACAGACACAGACACACACACACACACACACACACACACACACACACACACACAGTAATACTGTACACATGCACACACAAAAGAGATTTGCAGGGAATCACATGTTGTAGCTGATCATCTCATATAAAGCATAAATTCTATATTTGTACTACTGGACCTGTGAAGGCTTTGTGAATTTGACAGAAATTTGATATAACTGAAATATTTCTTGAATGTACATGCTGTTTTTTTCTCTTATAAAGAAAAATATAATATTTTTCTTTTTTTAATGGTGACACAAGAGATTAGATGGAAAATGTGACTTGTACAGACTACTACAGAGAAACAGTGTAATTCTGAAAACCAGCACTTGTAGAGCTTTTTTCTTTCTCATGAGGATTTTCTTCCTGACATCCCTGTTCCCGAACAGAAGAGGAGAAGTGGCCTTATAAACCAGAGGCACTAAATTCAAACAAAATCTGAGATGAAGATGAGGATAATTAGGTCTTCAAAGAGACAGAAAGTGAGGATGAACTTTTCAGAATCCTAAATAGAGAAGAAAAAAACAGGTTGTTGTGGAAAAGGTTGTGTCTGAACATATATTTCAGTAACTCTTAGCAGTTGTTGATTTGACGTATGTGCCTCATTCACTCAACAGTTACCTCTAAATCACGTGTGTGTCATCTATTTTGTAAGATTTTGAACACATATTGAACACCATTTCATTTTCCATGTAGATTTCAGACTGAATGTACATCTTTGCACTCCTTTGAAAATGTTTAATTTCTGACTCTTTCAAAATTTTGTCTTTCACCTTAAGCCCAAAGTCAGGTCTGATTGTATCACAGTTTGTGTTGTGTGCTTTAGATGTCAGCTTGTTCCTTTGGTATTCATACTCACTAAAAATGGAAGCTGTATTTTAGTGGGGTCTGCTTACCTCTTTGTCTGGTGCTGCTCTGATTTTAATATGGACGACAAGTGGACAAGTGGGCGCTACCATATTTTTATACTTTCAACCAGTGCAAGCGCCACTGAACTTGCATCTAAGTCTTCAAGTATTGAGGAGAAAAAGGTTGCTCAGAATATGTCAGAGCACATCAGCAGGCTCTGGTGTTAAACAGCCCGTTGTGTTTGACGGCTGAGGCTGTGGTTGCCATGTGTTGTGCCTTGGAGGAGGCTGAGTTTGTACTGTTGCAACATTGATAGAAGACATGTTGTTTTTTTTTTTGTCCCAGTCTGTGTGAAATATTGCCACCGGAAATGTGCATTTATGTTACTGATGTGTATGAGCTCTGCCTTCAGACTTTCAGCCACCTGCTATGTGTCACTGACCTCTTTTTAGGTTTTTTTTCTGTATTTTTGCACTTGCATGAACTCCTGTTTCAAACCCCATAAACACAACCATCAGTCTATTCTTAGTTTTTTTCCTTTCAAATTTTATTCTCATTAAAAAAAACCCAAATCAGAACACATTTGTTTAGATTCTGCCAAAATAAATCCTCAAAGTAAAATATATCGACGAGCTACTGTATTGCAAGACAACTGTTTAAAAAAAAAAAAAATCATACTTTTGTCTTTGTAAATGTATAGCGACGTATCATTTTACAAGTCTTTGTTGCCCAAATGGACATGTACCATGTTGACAACTTACAGTATGAGGTGACTGTATTGTCGTTTGAATTCAGGTTGAGTTTCAGGCACAGGTGAAGAACAGACTCAGAGAGGAGCAGCGAGCGGTGTAGAGGAAGGAAGTCATTATCTCACTAATGTAAGGCATTTAACTTGCATTAAAGAAATCAGAATGTAAATAATTTTCTTGGATTATTTTTGTAAAATTTCAAAGGATATCTTAAATGTAATACTACAATAAAACTTTTAATATCCAATCAAATTACGCATTGGTGGTATTTATTCAAAACGAGGCACAGCATAAAGAAATGTGTCTTTATTCAACAAAATGTACGACATCCAAATAAAAAAGGCACGTCTATCAGAGTTCTGTCTAAATCAGAGATGTCAGAAGCAGCATTTACTTGAATTGTGGCAATAACCTATTTATTTATCATAAAAAAGGGGTTGGGAAACATCTGATGATTACAATCTCAACTCCTCTGTCTGGATTAATCAAATATAACACTCAATACATCTCATGACACACACAGACACTACTCACACTGACCCAAAAATGAACGCTGGGAACTGGCAGAGGAGTAAATACACAAGTCTGACACTTCAGTGGTTCATAAACAAACACAAGACATATGTGAACTCCTACCCTTGACCCAAATTGAATCTTATTTTAATGTAAACCTGAAGTAAGATCATAAGTGTTGAATCCAATTCCATATCCCTTCAGATATTCAGCTGTATTTTATATCAACAGAAACACTGGATTTTAAGGAATTAAGGAGGAAACCAAAAGAAAAAAAAACACTTACCACCACTATTTAGGTGAAAAAGTACAGATTATGAGGTGTAAAACAGCATGTAAGGATAATTTGTCTCGGTTCAGCTGCACATGCAAACAACATTTGAACAGCCATGTAAGCGCAGACTAATTTACACACTGCTATGAAGCTCAAGCTGAGTGTGGCAGGCATCCCTGATGCATACACCCATAAAGAAACAAACCATTTTTATCAGAATACATTCATAGCTTGCTGACCACAGTGATAGAGCGCTCTCGCTTAAGACAAATCTTGTGCTCTACACTGCACACATGACTAAAAACAAATGTCATTGTTGCATATTGCCTTAACATAGTAAGTGCTCCATGATCAGACCCGGGCCGATTACTGGCTGAATTCTCTGCAATTACCTTGCACAATTAATCTGCCTGATAGAGTGTGCACTTGTAAAAACAATCTGCTTAGTCACACTGCGCCAGGCAGAAGCAAATATTACTCATTGCATTCAAGCCAGTCATAAAAACTTCACCTTTAAAACCATTACTGTTATCAGTATGTGCTGTTATATGAGGTGTTATATGAACATAAAGCATGTGCTGCAGTGGCTCTCTCTCTCGCGACTGGGCCATGGTGCCTCATAATCAGTTCAACCTTTAAGCATTTTATGATCGCTACTCATCCTTTTTGTTTCCACTATCTTGAAGGTTCTGGAAAGACAGAAAAAAGATGAAAAGGTCAGCTGATGTGGTGTGATATTATGTCAGGCCATGTTAAATATTAGGGTTTTACCAACTAAACCTTAGTTGATCCTGAAAATGAATGGGATTTTTTTGTCTTTCACTATTATTAACCCTTGTTTTTCAAATTCTCAACCAGAAAGCATGCGCCCTGGCACTTTTTCAACAGACTTTGAGTTGATGATGAAATCAACATGATAACAGAGGAGCCACGCCTCCAACCTGCCAGATGCTGATCAGTTTTAATGTCACTCTGAAATTATCATATCTAGTGAACGATCCAACAAGTCATTGTCCTATGGTGTTTCAGACTTAGTATTACCTGGAGCTGCTGGTGTTCTTTCAGCAGCCTGTCGTACTCCCTGGCAAGGCCCTCCATCTGCTTCTTCATTGCATCTGCCTCTGACTGAGAGTTCTTCAGGGCTGGAGAGGAAACAAGCACACCGCACCAAACATCACCACAGGGCATCCTCCTTGTCTTTAGCTGCTAGACGTGACAAGTCTTACAGTCACAAGTGTCAACTTTCGTGGGGTCAGAATATAAATTTACCATCGACACATATATAAAAGCAAACATTACATGGATACTAACCATCTACCGAGGTCTTCAGCTCTTCCTTCAGTTTCTCTGTGTTTTTCCTCAACAGCTCCATCCCCTCTGCGGTAGCCTTATCTCCCTTCCCTTCCATCAGAGTCTGAAATGCATCAAGAACATGAACTACAGCTATTTGTCAAATGCAGTGTGTTCAGACTGTGTTTTTGCATCTAGAAGTGGCTGATGAGGGGAACCAAACCAAGTGTGAGGGTTTGGTAGGTAAGTGTGTCAAGCAAACGGGACATAGTTTAAAGGTACATTGCAAAGAGTTCACAGTAGACGTTTAAAGACAAAAAACAACAAGTGACGACAAGTCAAATAACTGAAGAGTTATGCCTAACCGAGTCTGAATATAATCTTGACAAACCAGTGGAGTTACAATGTAAAGTAAACCAAAAAAAAAAAAAAAACACAAAACAAAACAAAAGCTGCAACACCTAAATTCTGCCACTAAAATTTGCACTTTTAACCATCTCATTATCTGATAGTACAAACTGAGTCTGCTTGTCAGATTTATTAATGGTCTGACATAGACTTTGCGGTTGTGGTTCTAACCAAATGTCAACCTGAAGGTTATTTTCGCCTACCTTCTTCAGTAGCTCATTGTCTTCCATGTATTTCTTTGCAGCCTGGTTAGCACCGTCAGCCTGTGCCTGAAGAGCAGCTGTAGTGCCAGACACTGATGCCAGCTGGTTAATCAAGGTGACCACTCGCCTCATAACCCTGCAAAAAGACAAAAATTAACAATTAACTCATTTTCACTGATTATTAATCTGTCATCTGAGTATCAACATAAGAGAGCAAAGACTCACAGCCAGAGGAAGACAGCAAAGCCAGAAATGTAGAGGTTCCTCTGGGCTCTGAAAAGCTTCATGTGCAGGTGATCAAACATGTTGGGTTGCAGTTTAGCATCTGAGCCAACTTCTCTACTGGAATATTTCCTCACCTCACGCACTGCATCTAAAGAAAAAGATGTGAAAACCAAAGAGTTACACGCTTTCAACTATGCACCATCTTCATGTAGCTTTCAGTTTTTAACTTTTGCCAACATATGGTCTGATACTGTTACACTACCCACAGTATGCCAAAATCCCCCGATCTCCCCCCAGCTCACTGTTGATGTTTCGAAATGCAACAGTTCACACAATCTCAAGCGGTCAGTGAGCAGGTCACAACTCCAACCTGGAGTTATTACCCACAGCGTCCACAAGGTTGTAAGGGAAAACCTGACACTGATATTTCACTTACCAAGGAAGAGAACAATAAGCACTATGATCATTGTGAGAAACACTTTGTTCCATAACCACGCCAGACTGTTCCATATCCTCAGGTGGAAAATACTCTGCCATCTGCAATCACACACAATCACGTTCATTTAAAGGCAAGCAGTATGTAACGTCCCTGACTCACTACGCAACATACAGTAACAACCACAACTGACAGTCGATTTGCATACTCCGTGCTTTATGTTTTAGTTGAATTGATCATAAGACCATGTTGTGGTAATACAAACTTTACTTACCTCCTGGCTGAGATGAAGGGTAAACAGAGGATGACGAGAATGCCAATCTCCACATAGAGAAAGAGGGCCACAGCAGTCCATTGCAGCGTCATCTCTAGTGAGGGTCTCTGAAGTTTCCCTGATAGACATGAAAGTTTACAGAATAACAATCAATCCCAGTCAGAACAGTTGGGAGGTTTAGCTCGTGTGCATGGCTTTTCTTCCACTTGGACAACAACTCAGCCTCTGTTGAGAAAAATCACTTAATCTCTTTATCCACTCCATTCACAGTTCACATACCTTAACGTAAACTCACAAGAGCTTAAGTCAACTCTGTCAAATTCGCGCCATTGTAATTTAACTGACTTACGTTTCAGCGTCATCCCAAGCAACGTGTGGCAACAAATGCGCATACAAAGTAATAAGCTTATTAGAGGGAAATATCCATAACAACAGTTTAGGTGGTTTTTCTTTTTCATTTTATCTTCTGTCCATGTTCAAAACCATAACGTTAAATACAATGCTCCGTTGACATAAGCCAAATAAACTATAGCTAGCTAGCGAGCGACGCAGTATTGAAAATAGCGACACGGTAAGTAACTAAGTTCACAATTCAGACATAGAAACAAAACTTACCAGCAAATCGTAAACAATGACGGAAAGAGAGTGACTTAAGTTAACTTCACAAATCAACCACGACAACGATTTCCTGCCTGCTTCCTGGTTCCTGTTCGACCAAACTCGGACCACGCCGGCTCCGTGGCGCTCGCTCGTGTGACAGACTTTACTTCCGGTTTAGTTTAACAAAATAAAGCTAATTTCAAGATTAGGTAGCTGTTGAACGTAAAAATGTTATTTAATCGTTTTTCACTTCATGATGTTATCAAACATTAATATTAATTGATTAATGTAGTTGGATCAAACTTTTGAAAATTCATTGTCTGTTCAGACTTTCGTCTGTGCGTTTCCCTCCATTTTACCTTCGGTACACAAATCTTTACTTTACTCTGAAGGCACAAATGCAATACATCCGGCCTATTCCTTTCAGGGACTTTTTAATACCAAAACCAAAATTACATACACGTTATTGCTTCCTTTGACTCAATTATATTCATTCTGCTGCTAAAACTGTCACACATCAAGAACTAATCATCATCCACAAAAATGATAAGAATTACACCACTATCATGTTGTATTGTTTTTAATAATTCTTCTATTCTAGACTCAATAAAAATGGACCGTCAGCTGCAATATTCTTCAACACTTGCTGATCTTATTGATAAAACTGATCAAAGTTCTTCTAATCTCTGTGGGTGTGCAGCTATAACAGTATGTCCCATGTTACATCTTAATATTAAATGAGGCAAAAAACCTCAAGCATTAGTATGCACCTAAATGTACACCTCACAGTTTAAGACAAGCATTAATAATAATGAGATATTCTTTAAAATGATACTGATTGACTGGAGAAAATAATATACTGTAGTAACAAAGACAGACATCAGGCATACAACTACAGCTTTCCAGGTTTATTTGGCAAAAAAATAAAATAAAACAAAACAAACAAAGAAAAAAGCTAAAATGAAATATATTACATTTCAATATGTACATGTTCCCAGATCATGCACTGACCCGTATGTGTTTTGGAGGTAATCAATTACAGCTGAGGTACTGGATAGAGAATTGAACACTTTTCTCTCAGGCTGGGAGCTGACTCTCTCCAGCATGTAGATAAGATGGTGGTGGAAACAGGTGAACGGAGTGCCCTGCTCGATAGAGATATCCACCCAGTCCCATATGCACTCTAAAGGAGTATCCTCATAGCCAGCGAACATAGCAGGGTTAGCAAGGAGCCCCCGAGCAGCCATCACACCTAATGAGCAAATTCAAACAAACAAAAAATTAACAAATTTTAAAGAACTATTATCATTTCTACATCTGTGATAATTTGAGAAGTGTTCTCGTTAAAGAGTGAAATGTGTTGAAACCCAACCTACCATCCACACCAGTAAGCCGATGAGTAGACTCCACATCACGGAGGTACTTTATGTCCCCATTGGCAATGACAGGGATGGACACGCTGTCTTTGATTGTCTTTATGGCATCGTAATGGACAGGCTGGTGGCGTTCTTCTGATGTCCGGCCGTGGACTGTTATCCACGACACACCAGCTGATTCAGCCTTCTGGCACAGATCCACTGTCTTCCTCAGGTCCTTGTGAATTCTATGGGTGAAGTGACTTTCTTTCATTATTATTATTATCATTAGGTTATGACCCTCATTTCAAGGCAGGACATATAAACAGATGCTGATATATCTGGAATGAGCTAGCATAATGTCAAAACCTGATTTTGATGGATGCTGTATAGTTTGGATTGTCCACTTGATTTCTGACATGTCTGACCATGTCTTTCACAAGTTCAGGCTTGTTGATGAGGCACGCACCATAGCCAGCTGACATAGCCCATCTGAAGACACAACAACAAAGCTAATCAAACAACCAAGATAAAGGACTGAAGGCATGTGAAGGCAGCACAAGGTTCAATAGATTATCCAACACAATCACACTATGTTAGTATTCAAAACAACATGGATTAAAACAGAAGTAGATACATTTCCATTAGAAATTAATAAATCAAAGAAACTGTAAGCATTTGATTATGTAATCAAAATCCTACAATAACAGAATAATAAAAAGTGACTAGAGGCCAAAATGTATCAGAGCCTACTGTCAGTAGCTGCACCTTTGGGGACAGCCACAGTTGAGGTCAACTCCATCTGAGAAAGGTGCTACCACACAGGCTGCATCAGCCAGAGTCTGGGCATCATGGGCAGCAAACTGCACGATCAGGGGCCGGTCATCTGAGAAGGAAAGGGAAAAACAAACAACGGCAAAAAGTCTTTTAACTTATGGCAATAACAAAGCTCACAATTTACACCACATTCATCATGTGGCCAAACTTGTGTACAGTTGCTGTGCATTAGAAGCCGTGGTGCACCAACACATTGTGGTTGTGCACTATAACAGCTCATATTGAAACGTTGCTACTTACGTTCATTGGTCGTGAATTCACTGTCTCTGGCTTTAACAGATCGCATGAAGTCAGACGCAACTATCATTGGGGTGAAGCAGATATCACAGTTGTATTTCCTCACCAAGGACCTGAATGCAAGCCTATGGAGGGAAAGTACTCTATTTCACCACAGTGTGCAAGAGACATGGACAATAAAAGGTGATTGTGCCTGATAAAGTAAGTCTCATGTTTGAAGCAGAAGAGCAGAGCCTTGATGAAACACTTGACAACTGAATACTTACTGTTATAACGTATGCATTTAGGCCAAAGTGTTTTTCTCTTTGAATTTCACATGCGGTTCAGTGCTGGAAAAATAACAAAAACTATAATAAAGAAAAAACAGATGCCACTTACTTTGAGTATCGAACCATTGGGGCACATATTTTCAGCACCTTCCCCTTTTCAAACATGTCCACGATACTTGTGTTACTGTTAGAGGTCTTCATTCTTCACAGGTAGCACTGCTAGCCAGCTAGCATAACAAGCTAACGAGCTCAATATCCAAGCGTCGACTGTCGTTTAAGGATAGGTTCTGTCGTCTGACCTCTATTTTATTGTTTCACAGATGAGAACAAAATGCATATGTATCGTAAAATCCCACAGGGTCACATACAGACACACAGATAAAGCTTCGGAAGAACATTAAAACAACATCTCCTCAGTCCACCATGCGGGAAGGAAATGTGGGTGTGTGCTCTGCACTCATACGTCACACGACGCAATCTGTGTGTTTATGTTATTATTTTTATTTTGTTTTTCAAATCATAAACTTCCACGACCAGTTTAATTGGTTTAGGTTATACAAGAATTTTTTTTTTTTTTTTTTTTTTTTTTAAATTATGGCCAGATATCGCCTCTCTACACGTTATGCAATGCTGCCTTCAAAGTCTGTAGGTAAAAGGTAGACTCACGTTTCAAATCACTTAAGAGCATAATGTGGCATTCTGTTTACGGTATTAGAATAACTTGCTGAAAAGGGGCTCATTACACACATGTCCGGACATACAGACAAATTCTTGGCCCTCAAAAACGGCCTTGCTGGTTTGCTTTAAACAGTAAATATATTGATAAATATGCTATTTATATTTGACATTTAGAGCACCAAATGGCATTTATCTTCAGACATATATCCTGCAGATAATGATAAAACTAAAAAAAAAATTAAAAAAATGCCAATGGATCAGTGGGAAGTCACTATTGTACATGTATTGTACAGACATATCTATAGTCACTTTTAATACTTACCATTAACCTATTGTATTTTGACGCCTTACCGTTAACCTCTTTATTTTGTGCATTGTGTGTACATTTGCTTTTTGCACCATGGTGACATTTATTTGTTGTTATATTTTGTTTGTATTTGCACTCTTTCCTACTTTATACTGCTGCAGCTGCTGCACAACAGTTTACTTCTGGATGAAGAAAGTACTATCTTTTCTTGTTATTGTATATTTACCTGCTTGTTTTGACCTCATGAGCTCAACACCTGGAAAAGCAGCACCATCAGTGCAACAGTGCAGAGCTGCAATACCAAAATGACAAGCCCGGTCAGGACTGCCAGTGGTGGATGCATCTTCAGAGGAAACTCCTGTGGCACACAAATGCTCAAGAAACACTGAACTAATGCTGCACTATTTTATGTATCTGTTTATTTATTTAGAGATTTTTAATTATATTTAACTCCTCATATGTGAAAAAAGCAAAAAGGCAAAACTTACATATTTCTCATTTACAGTAACTACTAGAACAATTTTCCCTGATATCACATTTTCTTAAAACTGGCATGCATTTGTTATATGACCTACTGTCTAATGTACTGGCTATACATGCTGTAATTTTGACACTGGCACAGTTGCATGTTATCTCAACTGTCCCCATTTACAAGTACTTCCAATGTGTAGCACAGTCAACAGAAAATCTTGAAAAATTCGAATTAAGATCTATAATGTTTGGTTTGAAGCACAGAGCAAACACTGCTGTGGAATCAAAGCAAGTTCCCTGTAGTATTTCCCCTGTCCGACCACAGGAGGGCATTGAAGCAGCACGATTCTGTCCTTTAAAAGGAACAATTCACACAAAAATATATCCTGAAAAGATCAACAGCACATCCATCTATCCAGATTGTTTTAGTGTGTTTTGCTGAGGTTTGAATATGTCACCATCAATGGAATTTTATCTGTGGCAGCATCAGAAACGTTAAAAAAGCATGTCAAGTGTCTCATGGTCTCCCAATTTTAAGCAGTTACACCTGCAGTCAAAGTTTGTTAGTGTATTTATAATTTTCTAGGCTAAAATAATGAATAATTACCTGTCTGCAGTCATCTTTAAAAAAAAAAAAAAAAAAGGACAAGGACGACCACCTCATAAAATACACAACTATTGAACTAATGACTTTATTTCAAACTGGCACTGAATAAGTGACTAATATCAAAAGGAAGCATCACAGGTACATCAATAAGGAACAAAGGCCATCACAAAAATATCCCTTGCTGTGTCTGTGGAGAGACCCGTGAATCAGCTGATAAAAATCTCACAACCTAAAACTTCAACAGAATAAATACATTTTTTCAATCCAAGTCAAGACGAAGGACGTGATAGCAGTGGAATGCAGCTCGTTACTTTCACTTGTAAGCCAGTGAGTGATATCACAAATACTATCCACTTCTCAGTAATCTCCACACACCCAAGATCCATCTATACTACCTCCTTACTCAGCTTGTTTGAGCTTACACAAGTTGTCTTCATCTACCAGCATTTACATAATACAATATGAATCGCAGCCTTTAACAGTGGCAGAGAGAAGGCATGGGAAGAGCTTAGCCTGTGCTAATGTGCAGAAATACATAATACCCTGTGAAGAAAGTATTTTCACCACAACCTCTGTACAGTGTGGATAAGTTAGTGATTCCTAAGCATGCATCCAAACTCCAGCACCACATTTAATTGCTCTTCCTCTCCCTTACATACTCGTCGCACATACAGTTCTAAAAGCACTCTTCTCTGGGATTACAAAGTCTTTGAGTCAAGGCAGGCCTCGTCGTTCCAATTTAAAACCAATCACTCTGCATACTTGACAAACTTGATGTGACATGAGGAGCGTGAGAAAGTCTTCTCATCTCCATATGAGCCGATCCTAAAAAAAAAATAAATCAGCATGCCTCTAGAAACCAACAAGCTGCAAAATGAAGCATTTAATGAAATATTCATTCCTGTTACGGACTGATCATCCATCGGAAGGGATATAAACACATCAAGACATGGACTGATGGTTATGTCACCCATTTTGTCCGTGTCTTGTCACCTCTGATATCTGTAATATTGCAGCACAGATGCTTCCTTTCCACAGCTTGGGAAGGGATCTTAAAAGGATAACATGCTACACAAGTGTAAAAAGACAAAACAGCAGGTCAATGGCAGCCAGCCTCGTGGGAGCTACAGTATAGGAGCCATGGGAATAACCACCCTCATGTGTCCCCAGCCACCTGTTACCCCCCTCCCACCCTCACTGAGGTAGCTCTTTGCGGCCAGTCGCCTCCAGCTCCACGCTGGAGAGGAAACGCCTGGATAGTCGATGGCAGTCGTAGCTCAGCTCCGTGGTGTAGACGGCGCTGGTTTTCTTGGGGTAGATGATGGTGGTACTCTTGAAGTGCTGGGGCCGATGGCGAGGCTGGAACTCCAGCTGCGTCTTGTAGTGGCGCCAGGTACTGTGGGGCACCGCCATGATGGTCTGCCTGCAGTTTTCAAGGCCCTGGCCCCATGGCTGCAGGGCCACGCCCTGGATGAAGTGGCGGTCTGAGTTGTAGTGCACGGATGAGGTGTATCTGTGGAGGAGGGAAAGTGTAATGCTTTTATTTGGCACAAAACTGTGCATTATTACACTACATTGCAAGGTCTGTCCTAGTCCACTGTCCTCTTGTTTGCACACTTTGCAGTTGTTAGCTGTCTTGGTACATGTTTAAGCAAAAACACCACAGCCTGCATGTCATGGTGTGCCATTTTTGTATTGCATATCTTCACTCCTCCAGCAGGTCCAATGCTGCACAGAGGTCACATCAAAGCCAACCCACCTTATTTCCTTCGCCGGCAATGGATCAAGTGCTATGCCTTCCCCAAAGGACAACGGTTGTAGTTGCTGCAATGACCCGGTGGGTAAAACTGGAACCTGCAATGCAGAAATCAGCCCTACTGTCAATACAATGGCAGCCAATACGAGAAGCTCTCACTGGCCCAGTTCAGTGCTGAAATGACCCACTTTCATCAGCTGGCCAGAGCATGCAAGTTTTTGCTGGGAAATGTTATTGTCTAACAATTTTCACAAACATTTAGACTGTTTGACTAAAAACTGGCGAGTAAGCAGGAGTAAGCAAAACTTCCTGTGCAGGCAGTGGCAACACTCACTCCAATGCAAGGATAAAATACCCTACAACATTAAACTTATGCATTTGGGGAAACCATCAAGCTTTCATGCGTGGAATAGTAAATTCCTAATAGTATGCCAAGTCTTCCGTATCAAATTGCAAGTAATGGAATGTGCTGGCATATTAAATAGAAATGTCCAGCTGCAATTTGTGGTCGTCTGCCTTTCTGCAAAGGGAGTTCATACATTGCTTCAAATAACATACAGTCAGGAAGTCGTGTTACCTACCAGGGAGCCCCTTCCTTCGTCTTCAGACACCGGGCTCACGCCCCCGGCTTTCTCCGCGCACACAGGCAGCAGCCAGGCGCTGGGGCTCGGGCTCGGGGGTAACCCAGAGTCCGGGCTGTCAAGTCCTCTATCAGCCCTGCAGCTCATCACATCCAGCGGATCTCCTTCACATACATTTGGCAAGTTCAACCTGCCAACCATTTCTGGTTAGAAGTTGCAAAACTCCAGCGGGTAAAAACGTGGATTGCGAAATACAAACACTTCCAGGTTGCAGTTCCGTAAAAGTCCTCGGGTTTTGTTTTCATGCAGAGTGGTGTTACCGCTCACCTCCACCCGGACAGGATGCACGGCTGCCCGCTGGAAATATAATCACCCGGGCGGTAATTCAGTCCCACGCCCACCGCCAACCCAGAGCTTAAAACCACTTCACAACAAGAAAACTAAAAACTTTGACATGTAAGACCATCAAAGCATGACCCAGCTTCGCGGTAAATATGAGTTCAAGAGTTGAGAAAGTTTGTCCACTTATGCGCTCAGCAGATCACCGATGTGAGGGTGTCCTCCTGCCCGCGGCTCGTCTTCACATCCACAAATATTAAGAAAGGAAACGCCTTTTGAAGCGCTCGCAGGCTCCTGATTGGCTGGAGGATAAGGGGCAACCAGAGACGGAGCTGCTCATGGGAACTTTTCCAGAGGCCTCATTCAAAATTGGACCCTGGTATATAAATAATAATAATAAAAAAAGGTTGATATTTTTTCCTGATATTGTGCATAATCTAAACTTAAGCAGCACACACCCATTTGATGAAGCACAAGGGAAAATTCTGTGGCAATGTTTTAATAGTGTTCAACAATTGCCTGTGTTAAATACAATTCAGACAATACAAACAAGTAACATTTTGTACCTGAACGCAGGAATGTGTACACTGATACAGACACGTGATCCACAAGGACCCGCTGAACTGAGAGGCATCAATGAGCAGCGCACTGACTTCAAATAGGTTTTCTTTTCCTTCCAGAAACTGTCATGTACTCTTGCCATCACTGAGTACATGGGGGAGCACTTGGAAAATACAGAGAAAAGATTATTTTCCAAACTACACAGAAGTTTGCAATTTCACTAAAGCAAAACCTTCTTTTCACGTCAGTGCAAAGGAAACAGAGGATTAAATTACCAAAGCACATTTTGGACTGACCGCACACAGGTGTACTTATGTACACATACCCTGTTCTAATTTCCATGCCAAACTAGAAGGATTTCAAATGCCAAGACAAAGCCAGCCTCATTTCTGACTGAAGATGCAGATCCAAAGATCCTTTTTGTCTAAGACTTGGGGTCTCTCAGCCCGGAGCCTGGGATTCATTTTGGGCCACCGTTCACAAAAACAATCCTGACACCTACAATTCATATCCATTTTAATTGGTGGCAGAGATGCACACAAAATTTCAACCCGGTGTTCCCCCGACTTCAAAACAGTTTGCTCAAACATCAACTTCAATTAAGATCATTCTGCCTGCAATCATCATAGATTAGACACGTCCCAGAGAAGCGGCCAGAAATTAGTTAACAGCACTACATGCGGGTCTTGCGAGTGTAAACACACTGTGCAAGGATGTACTAATGTTACAAAGCTCAGACATTAGTGTCATGAAAAGAAAAGGTGGGAGATTACAGTAGTAAATGACATGTGTAACAACAGCAAGCAGCAGTTGAGGAACGTTCTTCATAATCCAGCATCATCTTGGCTTCGTGTTACTGTCAGTCAGAAAATTCTGTCCACTTTTTGATCATTCTGTAATTCTCCATGATAACTGAATGGAACACAACAAAGTCTTTAAGATGAATAACTTGCATAAGTCTGTTCACAGTCTCTTCTTGATGAGCTTCTCAAGTTTGCGGATGCGGGAGGACTCCTGTTCAGGGGTGGGGGCACTGAAGGACAAAGAGGGGCCGTCGCCTCCGGAGGGTGGAGTGGGTAGCCTCTGCCTGAAGAGGTCCAGCATGCTGCTCTGTTCACTGCGCTTTAGACCCTTCACACACAAACACATCACAACACAAAGCATTGAAAAAGAGAAGCTAAGCTAGACGAGAAGCTAAATACAACCAGTAGATCTGTACGTTCAGTATGAGGCTGGAGCTGCCGGTTAGCTTAGCTTAACATAAACACCGGAAGCAGTGGGAAACAGCTAGCCTGACTCCATCCAAAGGCATCAAAATCCACACACTGGCGCCTCTAAAGACCACTAATTGGCACCTTTTATCTCATTTGCTTAATCTGTACCAAAAACCTACAACTTGTGCTTTTCGCAGAGTTGTGTACACATGTTAATTAGTGAACTTTAGAGGTGCTAGCAGGCAGATTCTGTTACCTTAAAACGAAGCCAGGCAAGCTGTCTCTCCCTGATAAGCTAAGCTAAACTAACTGGCTGCTAGATCCAACTCCATATTGAAGAAACAGATACTGTGTGGGAGCTGCATCAATCAAATCTTGAACTTTCCCTTTAAATCACTGCTAGAGTCGAACCAACAGACCTTCATGTCCAGAATCTTTTGGAAGGTCTCTGGATTCCCATCAGCCAGGAGCTTGATGTAGTTATCAACAAACACCACTGGTGGTTCATGTGGGGCCATCACCACCTGCGGAAAAAGTAGAGTTTAATGTTGGTTTCACCCCTCCCTCCTTTCCTGTGAACCATCATGGGACGACCCAAGAGATCTTTAAATGATCCCACATGGGGCAGCTAAGGCCCAAATGGGGGGGGGGGGGTTAGAACTGACAAAACCAAGCAGTTCTAGCTGCAAACAAAGTCGAGACTATGTTGCTATATTTAGGAGCCCACTCCTCACTCTTTTTTTCCCCTTTTACACACTAATTACCCCATGCTTGAGTGGGCAAGAATTAGATTCACCGGTAATTATTTTTGGAGTATAATGAGGCAAAAATAAGCATTACTCAAGAGCAGGCAGAAAAGGCTTAATGGGGCACAAGTCTTTCAGGATTGGACTCTCTTAGTTGTTGTCTTTTTCAACAATAGAGGCTGAGTGGAAAACGTGGATCGGATAGCTTTTCTTGCAGCCGCTAAAGAGCAGGCAGACCAACACATGGCTGACAGACCCCCACCTCCTGTCTCATGCATACGCATGCACACAGGGATCATCTCACAAAATGTTTCTCTTTTCCTTCACTTCAAAAAAAAAAAGACCCCGTCTGCCCTTTCAGGCTTTACTCTTCTCTTTTGACTCAAGGTAAATATATATGAGAAGGTGAGCTGCACAGAGGAGGGAGAGAGAAGAGCAGGCATGAAAGGCTCAGGATCGCGTGGAATTCTTTGCTTTCTTACTGGCCTGACTGAGTGACTTACTTAGCAACTGTCCTGGAGCCAGGCCAAGGGAAAGGCCTGTAGGGACCTTGTAAAAAAGGGAAAGAAAGGGGGGAGAGGGAGTTTAAGAATGAAAACGGGCATGAAAAAGGGAGAGCAACAGAGTCAGGGGGGAACATTCAGGCTGAACAAGGGTGGTGGAGGAGGAGGAGGAGGAGGAGGGGGAGGGGGGTGGTCTGCCTTTTAAATTCTCCCCAGAAGAGAACTTCAGAGGTGGGAGAGAGAGCTGGAGCTATGCTGGGCTGGGCTGGAAGAGTGTGGAAAACAGCCACGTCTCACAGGCATCGAACCGGCCAGGAGAGGCCGTCTCAGACAGACAGAGCAGAACTGAGCACTGGCTCACCAAACAGGCAACACGAATATATTCATCTTTAACACTGAAAGCAGATTCTTTGACAGCTATATAGAGATTTAAGAGATTACTCTTAGAAATTAAGTGATTACTCTCCTCTGTGAACAGTAGCTGCACTCATTGATACTTTTATAATAACAATGAATCAAATGACTGCGCTATGGGAAAGCCGTCGCTAGTGGTGATGAACCCAGAGAATTATCTCCAGATTTCCCCTCAGCGCTACTGTTTTAGCATCTTTCAGCTCATTGTTTGGCTTTAAGACACAGAACTTTATTGTTTTGGTTCAGCATTCCTGCATTCTTCAGCGTGGCGGCTCTGATGCACCCACTGTTCACTACCTGCCCTGCACCAAACAGCAGAGAGACACAGTTAGCAACTAGCTAGAGGACATTGTGAAGAACTTGGCAGCTTAAGAGCCAGACGTTTTCCTCAAGTGTCAACACCACAAACTGCAAATAAATGCTAGTCCATGTTTCCTAGATGTGTAAAAAGGTAACTGTTTGCTAACACGTAAGAACTTTATAAGGTGATAATATGTCAATGTTGGGATTACAGCATGCTTCGCTGCTCCCGAGGGGCGGAAAAAGATTAATGCTGCTTAAGGTCACACTACTTCACATCTATTTGTAACATCAACAAGATGGTTTTGATTAGTGTGAGATCATTAAATCAACTCCATAACACAAGATGACACAACCTTCAGTTGTCCCAGGGAATCGCAGTTTCTTGGTGGGGGTAAGCCAGATTTAATTTCAAGCCCCTGCATCCCAGTGTGTAATTTAAAACTATTGTTGGAGCAAGACAGAGGGATTCTTGTACTGGCCTTCGTTTGAGGGGTTTGTCTTTCAGAAGTGTCATTCTCAGTCCAAGGTGGAAGCAATTACCTGTGAGGGACCTTGACGGTACACAAAGTTGATGGACAAAATGCTGGCTTTAGGACAACAGCCTCTCTTTAATCATATGGGCTTTGTCTTTTCAAGGCCAAAAACTGCCACAGAGCCATTACTGCTATTTTTAAATTTTGTTTGGACAGTGTTTGTCTATCACTCCAACTATTACTAAGAGTTTTCTTCTATAGGATGTCTATTATCAGGGTTTTTTCTTTTGCTGTTTCTTATAGTATCAGATTTCCAGCCTCCTCAGTGATTGTTGTGTATTCTGCTGTCACAGTAATGTATGCAAATCACTCAAGGGGCCTTCATGCAGTGTCAGCTACGTCTGTGGGAGCCCTATAGATCACATTCCAGCTGAAGGGGCCCGCCGGCACTCCATTCCATTAAAAAAAGGGAACAGACAGTAGTGGGCTGATGTGAATGCATTCTATAATTCCATAATGTGAAAGCCCCTTTAATGTGTGGCAGATGAGTGGAAATTCATGTGTATACATTCAGGGCATTTTTCCAGGGAATAAAGACAGGCCTTACACAGGCCATATGGAAAAGTGTGCATCCCAGCAGAAAACAGTGAGAGGAGGCAATCAAATGTGAAATGGCGAGAGGGGTCTGTTAGACAGTGAATGTGTGAGACGAAACAAAGGCAGCACGCCTGAAGGCCAGAGTCGAACAGAGTGAAGGAATTGAAAATATTTGCCGTCTGCCATTGACCCACTGTTTTTCACAGGGCAGCACGATCAGAGCAGGTCATCCCAGCTACATCAAGACAGTCCAACCATGATAACTTCAGGAAGGAAAGGAGGACTCCTGGGAGGGAAATCAAAGGGCAGACAGGCGTGTACTCTGAGTGCGTGTGTGTGTGTGCGTGCATTTCTGTACACTCCAGGGACAGTTAATTAGGGTGGGGTTAATCTATGGCAGTCGCATACCAGTGTCCTCCAGGGTCACATAAGGTAATTCTGAGGCAACTGGCTCAACCCTGTGTTTGCTCTCTCACTGAAAACAAAAATCCAACATACATCATGTCATACTGCACGTGTGACTGTGTTTCATGAGCAGACGCATGGCTGCATGCATTTACGAACTGACTTGCTCGCACCTTTCCACTGGCTCAAGGTCAACCACATACCGTGTTTAAAGAATATGTGCGTGTGTCTCGTGTTGGCCCGTCTCTCACTCATTAAACCAGTAGTGCATGAGCTCCGTTCCTATCCCCTCCCTACCTCTTGTGAGGTGGCGTATTTTATGGAAACATTCTCATAAAGTGCTATTGTGAGTGGGGTTAAAGACACAATTAAAGGGTTATTCTGGCCAAAAATAAACTGTAAGTAGATAATCTGCTCGAGTGACTCAAGACAAACATTTTAATACTGACTCGCCAGTCAAACCACAAACACTCAAATGGTTGCTCAGTCTATTGTTGCTTCCAACAACGAAACCTCAATCAGTGGAAAAAGCACTTAGCTGCAGGTTGTGCCCGACTGTTCTTGGTCAAGCAACACCAAAGCTAATGTTTAACTGGATATGTCAGAGTTTCAACATTGAATCTGTGCAATGGCAAACAAGAGATGAAGAAAAGTCATTCAGACTACACTTGAACGAGAGTCTCTATCTCAGGTTCCGAGCCTTTAAAGGTCAGAAACTGAAGCTTTGGTTGTAAAAATGACCAGCATGAATTGAGCCACCCAGGTTAAATGTAATAAAATCTCAATTGTCCCATAAAGATTGAGCTGCTCTGATGTTTAAGTTGAACTCTTTTGTATTTAGAGTTGAACTCAGGTTCCCATTAAAGCCCATCAGTAAAAAGGTGCAGAGGTTCATTCTGAGTTTATGTGTGAAAGGTAAACTGTTTAAATTTATCTCTACTGGCCTTAGGAGCAAGGTTGACTGTCTTTCTAATATTTATCTGAGGAAAGTTTGGCTGTGCGCTTTGACAGTTTTGTCCCTGAAAGCTGTCTGAATAGAGCTGCTCTGGTCTAATCTGCATTAATGAGACAGCCCCACCTCCTCACCTTAAGGATCATCTCTGCACGGGTCATGCCTTTCACCACTATCTTAGTGTAGCTGGCAGGTGCCTTGCGGAGCACCTGGGAGCCTATGGAGGGTAGATCCAGCAGGACCGTCTTCAGGGAGTGCGTGTCAAGGAGGAGCTGGTGGGGTAGGATACACAAGTCAGCAACTTAGGCATATAAAAAACAGTTATTTAAGGTTAAACAAGTATACCAGTGCACATAAGGAAAGTGCAGCATGAATTTTCTGATGTAATAATCATGAAATAGCGAACATACAAGAATGGCTTAAAATGTGCTTAAGATGATGACACACAATGCAGCTCAAACAAAGCTTTAGGACAGATTAGCATAAATTAAACTTACTTGTTCAGCTCCCACCATGCTGATAGGTTTACATCTGAACAGGTGGTTGATAAATTTGGGAATGAAAGAACTGGGGAGAAGAAAGAAATGACAAATATGTTAACTTGAAAAACCTTTAATCACAGCTTATGGATAGAACAGTGATGTGTGTGAATGTGAGTGTGTGTGTGTGTTTATTGTACTTTGTGAACTTGATGCAGAATTGTGTGAAGTATTTGCGTGTGGAGGCCAGATTGTCTCTGATGATGGGCACATTTTGCTTAATGTGCATGATGATAGACGTCACATAAGGACTCTGGTCACCCACATGCTCCACACTCTGCCACGGCATCTGAGAGAGAGAGAGACAGGCAGAGGGGGGACAGAAGCTTTAGCATCAGACGCTACACACAAGTAGAGTTAAAATATCATATCATCAGGCTTATGTGGAATGATGATGATGATTCTTGACAAAGACACATTCACAAAACCACCAGGAAGTGTGAAAAATCTGATCTTTTAACCTGTTGGATTCCAATAATCTATAAACTATACCAGCTAAATGTGTGTGTGTGTGTGTGTGTGTGTCTGTGTGTGTTTGTGTATAACCTTGCTCATAGCTGTGAGAGCAGGGTCACAGGCAGCATCGAGATCTTGAACGAGTAGCTGGATACTGTTTGAGATAACGCTGAGAAAACATGAAAGTACATAATGGCCGCCATTAAAACAAACTCTCCACATAATATAAAGGAAGCTCTTTTTCACAAAGAGAAAAATGGCTGACTTACGTGCTGAAAGTATCCATCTCCCCAGTCAAATTAATTCTCTCCACCAGGACTTTATCTACTTTCTCCTTTAGCTTCTCTTCCAACTGGAAAGCACACAAACACAAACACAAAACACATAAAAGGCTTCATGACTTACAGTACATCCTTTCAAATGTGTGCTGGTCTATTTCCTGGAATACTGGTTTAAAATTGCTGAATGTGTGTTGCAAAAAAAAAAAAAACTCAGCAGGGATGAAATCTTTCAGGTTGTGTTGTAATCACAACGGCCACTGTCAGTTCCTTTAAACACTGATGAAACACAGGTCAAACATCCTGTAACTGCTCCGCCATAGGCATCTCTTATGTTCCCGTGCATGTGTGTGTATGTCTGTGTGTGCGTGCATGCCTGTTGTGTGGTAGCCAGGCAGTACTCTGCAGTGCTGAGGATGCTGCAGATCAAGCAGAGCTCGTCCACAGTGAACTTTGCAGCTTCTGAGCCTTCCTTCTCCTTCAGCAGACTGCTGATGGTAAGACCCCCACTGTTACTGTTGGATCTGGACAGAGAGACAGATGCAACAGGGGAGAGAGAGACAGGAAGAGACAGAGGGGTTAACAGTGGGGGGAAAACACTGATATCTGAGCCTGCTAAGAACTAACATTTAGCTGGTGTATAATGTTCGTACTTGTGATAAGACATCTATCAATTTCTGAAGACTGGCTGATGTGGACCCCCTTTGCTACAGAGCTTGAAGAAAAGTGCTGTGTGGAACACGTCTTTTTAAACCACAGGTAAAGACGGTCATTTTTAGTAACTGAGACACAACAGACAACATAACTACAAGCAGACGCAAATGTCAGGATGCTGCGCCAGTGGCGGCCCAGTCATTAATAAACGTCATAACAGAGACATGGGTAAAACCACAACATACTGAAGTTTGAGCTCCTGTCGAGGGCCCCTTTCAAAACCTCACAAAACCAATTCACAGCACACCACGTTGGACGTCCGTGTCTGCGTGTGTCTGGGAGTGCGCACACTTGCAAAACATTTGAGTGCATCTCTGAACAATTTCTGTAAACGGCTCAGAATATGGTATACATTAGTCAGCGAGTGCAAGTGTGTAATTAGCTCGCATGCATATCTGAGACAGAAACAGAGCACCTCTGTGTGTGTGTGTGTGTGTGTGTGTGTGTGTGTGTGTGTGTGTGTGTGTGTGTGTGTGTGTGCGTGCGCACACCACAGCCCAGCGATGACTTCTAATGTGGCCAATGAGCCAGAGATGTTTTTGCTGGTAGCATATTAGGCTTTGCCACAACATAACCAACTCCAGATCCCTCATAGCGTGCCATCCCAATCCATCAAACACAGCGAGGACTGAAGACATTAAGTTTCAAACTAAAACTCCTAAACAGCCCCATCACCATACCAAAAGAATGAAGAAATACAAGCGTGACATGCTTATTTGTGAAAATTTGATCCTGAAAAAATCTGTGTTTGTGTTACTGCCCAGAAAATTGAATGATTCTTGTGGATGGAAACGGTTGAAATACTAATGAAACTAGTGAGTGAACAGTATGAGATTTACTCTAAATACACAGAAGTGGTGTTCACTGTGATTAAGGAACATGTCACCCAGTGCAGCGATGCGGCTGAGGGTGTGTTTTCAACAGTTTCTGGAAAACAACTGAGGTCGATGGCTCAGTGGAATACAAACAAACACACATAAACACACATACATAACTTGTTTGTAGCATTAATTCATCATTGGCTTTGGCCTTTTAATGGTAATTGTTCAAAATAAGAAAAACTAGATTACTGCCATACTTATACTTCGATATCTTCTTCTATTAGAATAATATTTAGAAAAGGTCACAGATTAGATAAGTCAGATTTTCTACTGAGACTCTAACTTTTGTATTCCAAGAGAGAAATTGAGGGTTTTCCCTGTCACTTCAAATCAGTCAGGCTGTCTTAGAGCCAGCATCTACTGGCCCTTAAGTATTAAGCCGCTTCCATATTGGCTTCAGCAGCTGCCATAGAGAAGACTGTTGAAGCCAATGTGAAAGTGGTTTAATACTGAAGCCATCAGATCTGACAATGTCAGTAAAAAGTACAATTAGTGTCAATTTAGCACCTTGTAGCAATGTCATGCTGGTGCTTACCTTTCACTTCTACACTGACTGTCTATTTGTTTTAATTCTAGTATGGGATGAAGTTCAATCAAAGAAAACCAAAAGTAAATTTAGTACTACGCCAAGAGTATAACTTGAGCCAGTCTTACTTAGGCAGGTTTCCAGAGAGGATCTTCCAAGCGTACTCTCTCAGGAATTTCTGGAAGATGGTTGTGAGGGCGATCATTGGTTCTCCAGTGCTTAGTTGGGAGCACTGCACCATGCACTTCTTGTAATAGACAAAGAGGTCAGCACAGCTGGGCAGGACCGCTCCGCCCTCCTCCGTGCCTGCCTTGGGTGGGCCTTGTGCTCGGAAGTCAGCCACAAACCGGTCAATCAGTTCGCCCAGGTTCCTGCAGATGCCCGAAAATGTACAGCCAAACCCACACAGGTTCAGACACAGACACACACGGTTGAATTAGTGGCACATGAAAGGAATTAAATGAATCAAATAAAAACATTTAAACTGTAAAAACATACAATTGGTTCCTAACCCCAATAAATAAATAAAAGGATAAAATAACAGGCACACGGACAGAGAGCCAGATGGATAAATAGGTGAAAATAATCCAAGCATATCAAAATGCTCAGTACTACAGTCAACAGGTCCACAGTCAGTTGGTGTGGCCCAGTCCTACTGAATCTTGGAAATAAAGCCAAGAACAAAACAAGCAGGCCACTGTTCTCTCCTGCAATGTCCCACTGGAGACAAGCTGATCTGGCCTGTTTAAGGCCTCTGGACTGAGCTGAAATGAGGCTGTAGCTGCAGAATAGGTCAATCCTGTTCCCTTGGACAGACAAACAGCATTTAACGCTCTGGAGAGCCAAAAGCCAGGGGCTGCATGCAAGTACAGCAGTCCCAGAACTGTGTTCAATTTCAGGAGCCTTCACCATGACTGGGACAGGGGAGGGATGGATGGAGGAGAAGTGAAGGATGGTGGGAGGTGAAAAATAACGCAGGAAGAAAACCGAAAGAGAGAGTGCAAGGAAAGGGAGAAAAATCCAAAATAAAGAACAAGAGATTGAGATGAAGAAAGGAGGAATGAAACAAAAGCTGCACAGAGAGAAAGAGACAAGGGAAGGGGTACCGAGCAGAGAAAAATAAAGAGGTGGGAATGAAAACAGGCAGATCTGCTGTGGCAGCACTTATTCAACCTCCCTCTCTCTTTCTCTCTGCATCTGTGGTCGTGCAGCTAATGGGAAACATTTCTGCCACAGTGGAGACAGAGGCATGTACAGGAACAAGGGGTGGAAAGACAGAAGAGGCAATGAAGTAGAATGGGAGGTGGGGGATCTGATTGATGAGGGGGCAGTGGAAAAACGATGCATGAGCCAGCTTTACACACAACCTGCTCCTGATTCTGGGTCTGTGTACCATGACCCAGTTTGGCCCCGTCTGGCTTGTATAAGTGTGTATTGCTCACTTGTCTTGGGACTCGATGTAGACATACAGATGTGGTTCAAAGCACTTGGAGACAATGCCGTGGAAAGGGTTGTCCGGAGCTTTCGGCTTCCTGGGCTAAAACAATACAGGCAAAAATGAGGAATTAGTGAAATAACAGGTTTTAGTTGCAGCTCCTCTGAGCACCAATCAGCGAGTTTATGTTTTGCTTCCCACTCAGTAAGCAAAGGTAAATGTCAAAAACACCGAACACAGAAACAGTTTTAATAGATACGGCCTTGTGGGAAGCTCTACATTTGATACAGCGCCACGTGAAACATGTTAGAAAATGAAGCGATTGACTTTCCAAGCATAAAATACACTCAGCCACCACTTTATTAGGTCTACCTAGCTGTAACTGATCCAGTCCAATACAACAGGCTTGCAATAAATCCTACGTTCAAGAAGGTAGTAACGTTCAGTTTTTGTTGAAATTGCTTTAAAGAGGTGCGGATTCAACTTTATGGTCATTTTGGAGGCTGCAGTTTGTGGTCCTGTTGAACTTGTGTTACACTGAGAGGTATTTCTAAGCTCATTGCAGGGCTGCTATATCAGAGTGGAGTAGTTTTACCTCAGTGTTCAAAATGGATTGTATCTACAAAAAGTGTTTTGACCAATTACCCAAAATGATTGGTCTTATTCTTGATTATTCAAGCAACAGATTGCTCAGTTCTTGGTCAGGCTATTAATGCCTGGTGCACACTGGAGGATTTTCAGATTAAGTGATTTTAGAAATGAGACTGCAGACATAATGGCAGATTTAACCAATTTATAATATTTTATTAGTAGTGATTCTGGGGACTTGGGATCTCACAGAAACCTCTCAGTTGCATGCAAATAGCGTTTTGTCATTACGTTTACGTTTGGTTAGCACTGCTAGGTCATGTGCCAGAAAGGTCTTAAGTAAGTGCAAATAATTAAATAATTAGCTGCTATTGTGCTGTTTGCATTTTAAAGTTACGACCACTGAAAGGAAAATAAGCTCACTACACAATCAGATCAGAACGGTCTTAGTCTGGTATTTGACGCATCATTGATGGAGACTTTATCGCCACCTACAGGCCCATCATTCTTTTTGCGTTCTTGTATGTATGGACATATTTTGTAAAAGTAAGGTTTTGTGGATTTTTTCTTGAATGAAGGCAATGTTTTTAAAAAATATCCATATATGTACGGTCAAAGCTTCAAGAAAGAATATTTAAATAAGGGTGCTACACTACCGTTCCACTTGCCAATGCATTGTCATGAGCAAATGAGTCATCTTGCCTTTAAAAGGGAGCACTTTAGAAAAAGAAAGGTGGCCTAAAGAAAGCTCCACATCAGAGGAAGCAACAGTCCCTTTATGTAGCAGAAGTCAAGTCATATGGGGGTCATACCAGGTGAACTCACCTTAGCCAGATCCTCGTCCTTCTCTGTGCCCACATCCTCGCCTGGCTCATCCTCCAGGAAGGGGTTAGTGGGGTCCAGAGGGCTCTCTGGCCTCTTCTGCTATAAAAACACAGATAAAACTTTATTTCTTTCTATTGCACAATTATTTGAGCATCAAAAGGGATTTGACTGCCACTAAGGGATCCATGCCAACAACGCTCTTTACTAACAGAACTGCTTCTGTAATCATTACAAACTCTTTCAAAATTAAGCCCAGATTTCATCACTTTCTTCCATCTTTATGTAGATCATTTCGTGGGAGGCTTTGATGAAACTGCACCTCCAATTAGAAAATTCCACTCAACCAAATCCCTGATTGAATTACAGAACCCAACAGGCATGTGTGTAAACTGAGCTGAGGACAAAAGGCCTCTGTCTAGCCTCCATAGCATCAGTTCTGAACAAGCTTGGCCTAGTTGTGCTCTGAAAATAATCATAATCTGTCCATTCTCTGTGTATCACTTCCACCTCCAGACACCAACATGACCTGGATTAAGAGGTATCTTTAAGATGAGACAACAAGAGTACCTCTTTGTGTGTGTGTAGAACACAACAAACTACACACAAACAGTTTCATGTAAGTTTGCACAAACACAAGCAAACAATATCTTTCAGCTTGAATCATTTAAAGCAGCTGGAGTCAACAGACCTGCATGCGCTGTGTGTCTGTGTGTGCTTTTCTCACTCCAGGTATATCCGTCAAGGTGCATCCTGTGAAGCGTTTGGCCAGAAGACCTTCGAAGTTTGTGGTCCTCTGAATGGCAAACAGAAGCAGCTTCACCTCAATCTCCTTCGCCCGTGTTCGCATCACTTTGGCGAGCTCCACCCTGAGGAACATAAAAAAAGTGGAGTATATCGCCTCAAACTTCTACACTTTGACATCCCAAAATGTTTGAAATGATCCTTGTTAGTACATGACTGTAGTATTACATCTGATCGTTTCGCAAAAACATGTCTCGTCAGGCTTTTTTTTCTGATGACACGACTACAATTTCTGCCAGATTTTTATTTATTGTTAGCTGCAGCTGGGAGGAACACACAAACAGAGCGCCAGTTTTTCTTCTCGTGTAGCTGAGGGGAAAGACCGAGAAGTGGGGACAGTAGGTCACTGCTCATGTAGGCCACCTACGTCAACAGCACTGAAAGTGCAGACTCACACCAGGCACGCCAAGCCAGTGTGGCTTACTTCATGATGCAGACAAGACCCACAACCAATTTCTCAATTTCTGCCCTTTTAATTTAATTACGCTCAACCTCTTTTTCTTTTCTTCTCTTTTCTTGGGGATGGAGAGACGGTATAAAATATCCATTAAATAGGCTAAAGCCACATTTGAAATGCTTGCTCCTCGATGGGATTTTAGACCGTGTGTTGTGTGTTTACCTGGTGATGTGGCAGAACTCCACAGCGATACGCTCCGTCATGCACCACTCCTCAGGAAACATGCGTCCATACTTCTCCTCATAGTCGAGCAGCTGCCGTTTGATCCAGGCGTAGCGGCGATCGATCTTGTCCAGCCATGCAACCTGAGCAAGGGGGGGTGCATTTTCATTAAATACCTTAAACCCATTTTAGATATGATCTTGTTCATCATGGAGTTCAAAATTTTACTTACATCTTGGTTTTCCTGGAATAATACCAGGTACTCTGAGAGGTGCTGCCGGATGAACTTTTTGATGATCTCCTGTTTGATGCGCGGGTCCAGCACATTGGCCACCAGACAGGCATCTCTCAGCACATTACTGGGGCCACCTGGTCTCTGGACAGATTGTGAAATAAAAGTCTGACATAAAGTTTTCTCAAGAGGGACAACAAGAGAAGAACATTACAACTATGCAACATATTTACCTTGGAGCCCTGAGAGGGGAAGGCCTCTTCAAAATCTGCCAGGATCTGAGTCCCCAACTCACTCTGTGCTGCCTTTACTCTATACAGGACAAAAAACAATCACACTGAATGATTCATTGTTTTCTCAATCAGGCAAACACACTAGAATAGTGACAATTTCATGTGGAAGCATCCAATATAAAACAGATTTTTGCCTCCTCTACAGCTTAAATATTTTGGCTCAACCACTGTGACGAAGATTCTTGAAAAGCTAAAAGATACCTTCTTTAATTATTGTCCGTGGATTGCAGAGAAAAACACTAAAAACATCACTGATGGCTTTAAAATGCTATTCTCCAATATTTGGTTTGTTCCTTTGTCTATCAGTACACACCTTTGCAGGTGTCTTCATGTACATGCATCGTGCAGTGCATTTTCTATAAATGTGAACATGCTGGTTTCTGGTCATTAAAGCAAACAACAAAGACATGTGACAGGAAAAACGTTTACATAATGAGATTTGCTGAAGAAAATCTGAGTCTGTAGCCTCCTCCGAGAGTCTGTGTTCTCCAGAAGGCCTACAGGCTGGGTTAGCCCAGGACAGCACCCAGAGCCATGACAATCAGCCAGAATAAACACAACAGGGTGGAGAGATAGTATCACAGATGGATAACAACTGAACCAGAAGTCTTCATGTAAAGTGTCCGTTTCTGGCTAAATGTGCAACTGTCCCCCTCTGTCTGGTGGGTCTGGTCAGAATGAGTCAGCTGTTCCATCACACTGAGACAAAGCTGTCAGCAGAGACTCATATCGCAATATCTCTCCAAATAATGGCAACACCATTTTTTTTTAAATATCCTTCAGCCTTAGTGCAGAACAAACAAACATGTCTCGCTGCATGAAGTGACAATGAGGAAAAGGCTAATTAAAACAATTAGCAAAGTTGATGGTGTTCAAAAGCGAACGCCGCACTGACTCGACTTAGTCACGCTTCAAAGCAACGTCAGGACAAAAGGCTAATTTCTCCCACTGGCTGAAAGAAGTAAAGGCAGGAACAGAGAAGTGTCAGATGGTGGGTGTGATGTGCATTTAGCCTGTAACCCTGAAGACTTTTCACATGCTTCAAAAAACATTCAATTTATCTTTAAATATAGTCAGATTACACCTTGCTGATTTAAAACTGGGCTGCAATTCTGCTTTAATTTAGAAGCCTTTTAACTATCTTGCTATTATGAAGTCACAAATGGGTGGACTGTACAGAAAACAATGACAGGTAAAATGTTTAGCTTGCTGCTGTAAACATCTGTCTTCCTCCTGGCTGTAATTTGGCTAATCCCCATCTGATCCTTCATCTATATGCACTGCCTTTGTTTGTCTTAAATACTGCTTGCATCTGTCTGTTGTCTGCTTCTGCTATCTTATTGTGGTGGCTGATGCATTAGATCTTGATTCTGTCTATTAACCCTTTTTGTCCAGCTGTCTGCCCTGTCTTCATATATTCCCCTTCCCCATGTCTCTCCTATCATCTGTTTCTCCAGCAGAGTCACTTCTTCCACGCAGCTGTTATTTGGTATGAACACTGTCTGCCACACCTCAGTCAAAACAGCACAGAAGGTCACGCTTTTTGTGTTTTGCTTTAGGGGATCAGCACTACTTTGAACCTGAACATAAACTTGGCCAATGTGTCCCTAACTGATTCTGGTATTCTTGGAAAATAACAGCAAAAATGGAAATTTAATCAGTCAGAGCTGTGGGAAACAACAGCATAACAATGTGCTTTGTTCTCTGTGCGTAAATCTCTGTGTGTGCTTGTGTGTTTCAACAAAAGTCCACATCCAGATATTGAAACAACCCTGTCCAGAGCGAGAAACATTACTAAATGTACCAGTGTACAAAGACTGATAGGCATGTTGCAAGCATGAAAAACAATCCCGAGCACAAAATTAAATAAATGCATCTTCCACACACACGAGTGGAAGCACAGAAACAGAGACACAGACACACCCTCAGAAAAGCATGCGTCTTATCTCCCACAATGGAAGAAATTCTGGCATAACAGGGCACCATTCAGTGGGTTTCCTTCCTGTGTGGGACTGAGCATGTATGTGTGTGAATATCTGCATAAACAGGATGTAATACGCAAAACACCTCCAACAGTTCAGCTGAAGAGCTGTGGAATATTTCAGCTGTATGAAGAGACAGAGCTCTGAACTGGCTACTGGAAAAGAGCTGCTCGCCACACAGTGAGCTGGAGCGAAGCGCTGAACACAAAAGAAAGAAAGAAATAACCTTATGTAAGCTCACACATCACAGTGAGTGAGTGTGTGTGTGTGTGTGTGTGTGTGTGTGTGTGTGTGTGTGTGTGTGTTAGTGTGTGTGTGTGTGTGTGTGTTAGTGTGTGCATATTAGTTACCTCTCAGACAGCTGTCTGATCTGGGGTATGCCCATGTACTTGTGGAAATGTTCGAGCACGTTGACCACTCCCTGCAGCAGGTTGGCCACCTCGCCGTACTGCCTCTTCCGTGTCATGGCTCTTGAACACACATTGATTTCTATTATACCAAAAATATCTGTGAAAATGTTCATCCATATCATTGAAGCATCGATTTGGCTGTATATCTCTTACAAGTGTAATTTCAGTCATACTGCTTTGGTCTGGCAGCAACTAGTCCTTTATCCTAAAATTAAGTGCACATGCCACAACCACAAAGTCTCGGAACAATTCCACATGCTTCATTTTGGTCAAATAAGCTTTAGGGTAAACTGTCTGGGTCTTATGGTCTAATCTATTGAATGCGATTGTACCCACTCCAAAGAGTCAACACCCCCTGCCAACATATGCAGGTGGTTGAGGGTGGTGATGGATGTCGTGAGGTGGCGCTTGGCATGGTCCAGCTGCTTTATGTCCCTCGTTATCTCCTTGACCTGTGCAGGGAGAGGAACGAGACAGACATGTTGGTGAGACGGGTAAGGAAATGAAAAGGTGGATGAATGTGCAAGAGAGGTTCACTGGTGATGGGAAAAAGAGAAATAGAGCAAGATGAAGGACACGCCCGCTGGTTTGAGAAATAATTGTTCCTACGTGCCTTCTGAGGGAGGGTCTGCTGGTTCCCCCCAATCCTTTCTCTACTCACCCAGCCTACTGGCCTTCCTCTGACTCTCCCTGACACACACACACACTTGTAACAGACACATGGAAGCTGCATTACCTCGACTTTAAATAACTCTCCCCACTGTCCTCTATTGTAACAGAAGGAGGATACAGGCTGTATCTCCACTGTGCTCGGGTCGTATCCCTGCTAAGCTTCAACAAGCCACCTTTGTGTATGTGTGTGTGTGCGTGTGTGTGTGTGTGTGTGTGTGTACGTACCATTTGTTCAGACTTCTCTGCCTTGTCCTTGATGTCTTTGATTTTGCCAAAGAGCTGCTGGATGGCTATCTGGGCCTCTTCCAAAGCCTACACAAAGCAAACAGGGCAATATGATACATATAATACATCAACTGCTGTACAACAACCACTGACAAAGCGTGCATGTCCGAATTTTTGGGAGTGGGCAACACTACAAATCAATGGCTAGAAATATGGGAGTCGAGCCCAACCCGCGCCTGAGCATGTCAGAATCACACCTGAAGCAGAAAAAGCAGCAGGAATTGAAGGAAACATGAAAACCACACGGACCAAAACCCTGAGAGGAGCACAGGGGTGAGAAACCTCTCACTCAGCTACCTCTCAGAAAGCTGTCATACAGCTCGAGTGAGTGGAGGTTTTCTACCTGTTGGTCTGGTCAGCCAGTAGAGAAATGGTGAGTCAAACAGCACAGACATGAGAAGATCTTTCTTTCTTACTGGACCTTCATACACCAACTTACACTGTTGTGTGCCTGAAGTGTGAATGAGTCAACATAACAAATGCACATCTAGGTGCCTTCTGGTGTTAGAAATATTAAAAATGCAACAAAAGGGACAGTCTGGATTTCCTTTTATCCACAAGTTCATGGAAAAAAAACATGGAGACTTTCAGCGATTTATTCTGCTTTTAATCACCTGATACATAAAACATCAACTTCCCTCTAGATTTCCATAGAAAAAACTATGCTACACTTGTAATAATACTTCAGAAGAACAGCGGTGCGTGGAATAACATTTCCAGGGATTTTTTTTTATCCACTCTCACCACTGGCTTTGGTCCATGTGAAAAATGATCCTGCTAATGCCCGTTCCCAGTTCTAGACTGGGAAGGGGGGTGGGTCAATGCCAAGAAGACTAATTGGCTGTCTAATTGATGAGCTATCTAGTTATCTGACATGGAGAGGTCTTAGGTTGACACATGAGCCATGAGGCTAATCTCTGCATAAAGGCTGTCACTATAAAGAGATTATTAGCAGTTTAAACAGCCTATAAAGCCAGAGCGGATTAGATAACACTACACAGTTACAATTGTAAGATAGTTAACGTGCTATTCTAATATTTCCCCATCATCTGACATTGCAGCTGTTCTTTGATGTTCCCAAACAGAGATTGTGCTCCGACATCTGATGCCAAGGTAATTGGCTTCTCTTGGCTCAATGCTGTGGCGGCACTGCCACACAGCTTTGACTCTCCTCTCACACACACACACACACACACACACACACACACACACACACACACACACACACACACACACACACACACAGACACATGCACACAAGGAATGCTAACAGCCGGCACCAGCTGTGCAAGGAATTTACCACTTTTACAAGCACCTCTAAGAGACAGCGAGTGAGCAAACACACAAAAACTGTGCATGTGCGCACACACACACAAACACAAACACACACACACACACACACACACACTCACACACACACAAACATAAATACTCCTTTCACTGACAGCAGAGGATTAATTTTCCTTGAATGCAGTCAAAGTGACAGTGTCGAAGAGACACGGTCAAAATCCAGACAGCGCCATATGACCAGGTCATAAAACCACAACAAAACCATGTGACATTCAACCCTCAGAGGGCAGTTTCAACCTGAGCTAAAATTTCATCTACTCTGTGTAATATGATTTTATGCCAAGACAGTCTGCTATGGAGGAAAGAGAGAAGAACCCTTCTTCAATCAAGATGAGCAAAAGCTGACTCGCCTGCATGCATCCTCTCTTCTTTTTATGCTTCAAACACTCCTTTAGCTGTTAGGTGATTGGATAAATGAAGTGGAAAAAAAATGAAGGCAGGTTAAGTGATTACTCTTTGATCTGAGGGTGAGGAGGAAGGGAGTACCACTGAATCTTTAAAGAGGTTCCCTGGAGAAGTTCTTGAGCAAACAAAGTGCATGCAAACGAGGCCAGAACCTTCAAGGCTGCAATTGTCGCTCATGGAGACTCAGCTGAGTTGATCTGGCTCGCTTCCTGGCACTCATTTCCTGTATTTAGCCTTGAGGAAAGCAGAGAGAGAGACCACTGCCCAGAAGGCGCCTCCGTGCCCGAGATGTTATCTGCTCTCACACAAACACGCACATGTAGGCTAGTGTATCCCTAACATGCAATAAGCTGCACATGCTCCATGGCACACACAGGCGAGGACTTCTCAAAACTTGAACAGGGTTGGGACGCACTTCACTCCTCCCTCTGACATATTAAATGGCACTCATGAGTTCAGGGCCAAATACAATGAATCAGATCAACCTAACGGAGTTATTTTAACGGCTGGAACATTGCCTGAGCACAATGCTTCATGTAAACGTTTTTAGGGCGACAATTAAGAGAGAAGAGGGTTTCACTTAACAGAACAAAGTACAGCTCAGGAAGTGCTTTGTACAGAATCACTCCTTGAGTTAAAACATTGTTTTGTCTTTTCTAATGCATCCTGTTATAAATAGCAATATGCTGCTGTGCTGTTACAACGCTTCTCCTTGATTGTTTCATTTCCCCTTCATTTTCAGTCCTGGAAAACAACATAACGCTTTGGCACAGTTGGTGTTTGCAGATAACGCCACAGTTAGATTTAATAGGCTACACTGAACAAGTCACTAATCATAATTGAGCCACAGACTGATAGAATCTGCAGAGAGTGTGACCCAGATTTCTTTTAAAGACACGCAAATGCAGAAAACAGAAAATTACAAGCACTGCAAAAGTAGAAATTAGGAGACAGAAGCAAGAAAATGACAGCTGAGAGAGTATAAGACAGAGCTCTGAGAAGATGAAAGCATGGAAACCAAAACAAGCGGAGAACGGCCTTTTCTGAGTTCACATTAAATATTTACATTAATGTCGATTCTATAGGAAGACCACCCGACACTGTGTTTTCTAATGCAGCCCCCTCAACACCACAGTGGACACATAAAGAGCGAACAGTCACACACACACACACACACACACACACACACACACAGGAAGAAAAACGCAAATGCCAGGTTGCCAACCAAGCAAGCAGCAAGTACAGCCTCACTATTAGGGTGTGTGTGTGTGTGTGTGTGTGTGTGTGTGTGTGTGTGTGTGTGTGTGTGTGTGTGTGTGTGTGTGTGTGTGTGTGTGTGAGTATACCCCTGTGCACAGCAACTCTCTATGGCAAAAAACTTTACTCAGCCATCAGCGAACAGGAACGTGAATGGCAGGCAGTAACTCAGAACAAATGTTTGTTCTCATTAATGAGATTCTCCAACTCAGACTTCCACAAATAGATTTCAGCCAGAGCACTTTCAGATCCTTCATTTCCATTAAAAAAAGAACAAATGCAAATCAAGCTACGATATTGAGCTCGCCTGGCTGTTGAGCAGGTGTGTATGCGGTATCCGAATCGCCGTAGCAGGCAGGCAAGAGCACCGTGTGTGGTAGGAAACTCTGGGCAGGCAGACTGGTCAGGAGATTCCCACAATCTGCCCCCAGTCTTCAGCACTTTAGCAAATAGCATCTGTTGTATGTTGAGCACATGGAATCATGCAGGTTAGAAGGATTAGTCTGGATTGGCCTGAAATGAGCCACACATGAGCACCGTTATAGTTTCTGGTTAATGACAGAGTTCATGTCTTTATAATTGAGGCTGTCTCTCTGCCACTGGACACCATGTATTACAGTCAATCATACTGACACCAGTTTAGCTTGTGTTTAGGGCTGTGTGTGCATGCATCTGTGTTCAGTGGAAGTGCCCGTGCAAACACAATATGGATTCATGGCAAATAAAGCTAAATTACATTAAAGTCAGTATATACCAAGCATTGATGTTATGTATTCATCATGGCAACATGAGAAGTTGCCCAGTAACACAGCCATCAGCACACTAAGTATCAGCTCTATTAGTCGCCAGGGTCTGACCAGACAGTCACATTTCCATACTCTCAGTCCTGCAGCATATTACTGTCTGACTCCCTACAGAAAAAAAACACAGGGGAAATCATTCCCCAGACCTCCACCTCCTCTCTCTCTCTCTCTCTCTCTCTCTCTCTCTCTCTCTCTCTCTCTTTCTCTCTCTCTTTCTCTCTCTCTC